>QEPC01012145.1:2230895-2245408 GCA_003113815.1 Sphenodon punctatus
TGGCAGCAGAGCATTGAACCGAGATAAGGGGGATGAGATCAGAGCAGGTGAGACCAGTAAGGAGGAAGTTGCAGTAGTCAAGGCGAGATGACTAGAGCATGGACCAAGGTTTTTTGTAGTGGCAACAATATGGCAGGGCCGGATCTTAGCAATATTATACAAAGCAAAACGACAGAATTACCAACAGCCTGGATCTGAGGCAAAAGGAAAGGGAGGAGTCAAAGATGAATCTCAGGCTACTTGCCTGAGGGACCAGCTGGATGGCAACTCCCTCAATGGAAACTGAGAGGGAAGTAGGAGGGGAACGTTTTGGGGAGAAGAGGACAAGTTTGATCTTGGTCATAGTAAGCTTGTGTTGGCGGTGAGACATCCAGGCAGAGATATCAAAGACTCAGCGATATGAGACTGGATGGAGGGGGAGAGTGTGGGAGTGAAGAGATAGACTTGTGTGTCATCAGGTGATACTGGAAGTCGTGCATTTCAATTAGTTTAGCCAGAGAAAGAGTGTAAAAGGAAAAAAGAAGAGAGTCCAGGACAGAGCCTTGGGGAACTCCCACAGAGAGGGGAAGTGACGCAGAGGAGGTACCAGCAAGAGAAACGCTGAAGGAGCAGTTCAAGAGAAAAAGAGAGAACCAGTTGAGAACAGAGTCCTGGAAACCAAGGGAGCATAGCGAATCTAGGAGGCAGCCATGGTTGACAGTGTCAAAAGTGGCAGAGAGATCGAGGAGGACAAGAATGGAGTAGAAGCCCTTAGACTTAACTATGAGGTCATTGGTGATTTTGGCGAGGGCAATATCAGTCGAGCGGAGAAGGCAGAAGCCCGATTGAAGGGGGTCATGGGAGGAATTTGAAGAGAGGAAATCAAGCCAGTGCATGTAGACAGCCCACTCCAGGAGGTGAGAGGGATAGGGCCAAGGGGTCAAGTGAAGTGGTTGGATGAAGAGAGGAGGGATGTGACCGTGTCAAGAGAAGCTGGGGATAAGGAGCAAGCTTTGGGCCTTTAGGATTGCAAACATGAGCTTTCAGTGTAGAAAAAAAAACATTTGTGTCTTTCGGATTCTTCATAGAGACAAATGCAGGTCTCTGTTGCTGTTCACAACTTTCCCAAGCAGCAACCAAGCCTGCAGTCTTCAAGTTATGGGACTATTCCAGTGTAAGCAGTTTCAGGATTGCAGTCAAAGTGAAATTAACACCACTCTGGTCAGCAACATTGCTAAAATACAGAATCCAACAAGTTTCAAACTTTGCTACTTTCCTGCTCCATAAAACCATGACAAAATTTAATTAAGCTCAGTTTAGTGATCTGGGTTTTAGTGGCTCGTGTGGCCAGGGCCCACCAGATGTTCCCCCTGCCCTGCGGTGGGGTGTCGCGCCCTCAGAAAAATTCTGAGGATGCGTTGTGGAGCAGTCTTACCCTAACTGGGGTAAGGCTGCCCAGGGAGGGACAACTCGTGTGACAGTGCGCACTTGCCCCACCACGTACGGGTGCAATGCTGCGGGGCCTTGAGTGACGAGTGCACAACTATGTCACAGCCAGGGGCGGGTTCTCAGTCCAGCCAGGGGAGGGAGGCAAGACAGGCATCCACTTGTATGGGTGGCACCTCGGCCCACCCTAGTCGCAGCTCTGAGAGAGGTTGGCCTGCCCATCTTCTCCATCTGGCTGGCTCCCCGAACGTGCCCCACAGTGTGGTGGTGGCGGCGATTGCCTGCCATGGGATCACGTAGGAATCGGGCCCCTGCAGCTCGTGTGGTTGCACCCATACTGTTGTGCATATAATCACATCGTCACACGAGTTGTCTAGATCCCTTGCAGTCTGGCTTCCGTCTGGGGCATGGCACTGAGACACCATTGGTGGCTTTGGCTGATGATCTGCGCTGTGAAAAGGATAAGGGTCTTTCGACCCTTTTGGTCTGTTGGCTGCATTTGATACCGTTGACCACGAGATGTTGGTGATGCACCTGCGGGACAGCGCAGGGGTCAGCGGGATCGTTCTTGAATGGTTCCGCTCGTTCCTGACCAGGAGAACTCAGCAGGTGGTGCTCGGTGATTATTTTTCATCTCACCGAGACCTCTTGTGTGAGGTCTCGCAGGGTTCTGTTCTGTCCCTTCTCCTGTTCAACGTGTACATGCAGCCGCTGGCGAGGTGATCAGGGGGTACAGGGTGAGGTGTCATCAATATGCGGATGACACCCAACTGTACTTTCATTTTCAACTGACCCAGGCCCAGCTGTCTCGGTGCTTACCTGGTGTTTGGCAGCTGTGGGGGACAGGATGAGGGCAAATCAACTGTGACTGAATCCTGATAACACGGAGGTGATGTCAATGGAGTTGACAGCCCCTTTGGTTGAGG
The DNA here is from genome assembly GCA_003113815.1 of Sphenodon punctatus. Lineage (NCBI taxonomy): Eukaryota > Metazoa > Chordata > Lepidosauria > Sphenodontia > Sphenodontidae > Sphenodon > Sphenodon punctatus. The sequence continues at coordinate 2,233,247 of QEPC01012145.1, forward strand.
GGGTTTGTCCTCCACTGACTTTCCAGGTGTGGAACCTGGGGGTGCTCCTCGATGCGCAGCTCCGCCTGGATCTCCAGGTGGAGGCTGTGGCGAGGGGTGCCTTCTGCCAGTAACATCTGGTGCGACGGCTTCGGCCGCTGGTTTCGGTTCTGGATCTGCCCACAATCATCCATGCTTTTATCACCTCTCGGTTAGACAACTGTAACGCACGCTACGTGGGGCTACCTATGGTGATGGCTCGGAAGCTGCAGCTGGTGCAGAATGTGGCAGCCCGGCTCCTGGTGGGGCTGGGCCGCCGGGAGCACAGTCCACCGGTGCTCTGATCTCTGCACTGGCTGCCAATAGTCTTCCGGGCCTGATTCAAAGTGTTGGTCTTGACCTATAAAGCCTTACACGGTCTGGGCCCTGCCTATTTGCAAGATCGCCTCACTCCCTGGGTTCTGGACCGGCCCCTGTGGTCATCTGTGGGCGCCCTGTTGGAGGTCCCTCTGGTTTCTCGGGGGGGCCACGCAAGAAAGGGCATTCTCGCTGGCCACGCTGCGCCTTTGGAACTCCCTCCTGGTGGAGGCCCGCCTAGCCTCAGACCTCCTGGTTTTCCGCAGAAAGTGTAAGACCTGGCTGTTCCATCAGGCGTTTGGCGAGGGAGAAGAGTGGGGGTATAAAACTTTTAATTAAATAAATAAATAAATAATTACTTTGCTCATTTGTTTTTATTAAGGCCCCGTGCAAATCTATAAAATAAAGATTATACATAAACAACACAACCCTTGGTAAATGAATTAAGTTGTGATTATAAAAGTCACAAACGTAGGCATGTCTCTAGACAGATATATCTACTTATCGTCAAGAAGAGATCTACCATATAATGATATAAATTATTTCCTAAATAATTCTTTCAGATAAAAGGAATCAAAAACACAGTGGACTGTACCTGGAAAGACTCCCACTCCTTTGTTTATTTCTAGGCTGAGAACTAGGGTTCGAGCTGTGATGCTAAAAATTTGTCGGGGTGCAAAGTTCAAACCATCTGTCACCTGAAAATTGAAGCCTCCAGACATTGCTCCTAGAGAGGGGAAAATAAACTCTAGTGAAAATCACAATATTATTCAGAAATTTCCTATTACTTATGTAGATCATGCTTGAAATAAGCAATAAGCCAAAATTGGGTCTCATGCCAGAGTGAATTTAAAAGTAGCTTTGCTGAAACAACTTCAAAGGATCTACCTAGCTTATACTCCGATCCTCAAAACACTCCAGCACAACTCTTGCTAAAGTAAATGGACCTTTCGTCTGAAGAGCACTTTGAGGATCAGATTGCCTGGGGCTAAAATCACCACCTTTACCACAGTATACGAATGTCTTGCAGTCTTAGAATCAGAGGGTAAAAACAGATGTGCAAGCTCTCCAACCTGGCCCAGGGCAGGAAACAATGGCAGCCACTGTCCGGATCGGTGGGCAGCACTGAACAAACGTGCCAGCCGCTAGGAGAGCCGTCCCACTGCCTGCACGACACAGGTGGGGAGCAAGGCCGCAACAGACATGCAGGCGGTCGCCCCCACCCTCACCCCACTCCTAGCACCTGGGCCGTCCCATCACAATGATGAGCAACCATGGTGGCCAGTCATGGCGGCCTCCATCCCGCGGCAGGGATAACGGGGCCAAACAGATGCTCTGGTCCACATGGGCTAGAATGGGCACCTGCGATCAGGCCCAGGAAGCATTCCACGCCAGCTGCCTACCCATCCCAGGGCCATCCCAGGCCAACATCTGGTGGTGCAGGACCACACGTGGTGATTCCAGGGCCTCAGCAGTCCTGCGTGACGCATGGTAAAAACTATGATCTGTTTTTACCCATAGAATCGTAGGGTTGAGAGGGACCTCAAGGATCATCTAGTCCAATCCCCTGCTTCTATATCACTGACAGACGCTTGCCCAGCTTTTTCTAAAAACATCCAATGGAGAACCCAACCTCCCTAGACAAACTATTATTTTTTAACTGTTCTTATAGCTAGGAAGCCTTTCCTAATATTTAACCAAAACCCACCTTGCTGCAATTTAAGCCCACTGTCTCTTGTTCTATTTTCTGCGGCAGTGAAGAATAACTGTTCTCCATCTTTTTTATGGCAACCTTTTCGATATTTGAATCTATTCATCATCACAATAACCCTGTGAGGTGGGAAACTACTTTTTCCTGACGTTAAAAATGTGGAACTGAGACATGGAGAATTCTGCCCAAGTCACCGAGGCTGTGAAGGGCAGACCAGAGAACTCAACCCCATGTCTCCCAAACCCCTGACTATGAGTGCTTTCAAATGTGACGGTGTTGAGTGCTGCTACGCTTTAATCCTGCCCGGAGCGAGGGCAGGTTTGGCCCAGCCACCAAACAAACATGACAGTGTTCAGGCCAGGGAGTGGGCGGGGTGTGGGCAGGGTGACACATGGATGTACGTCAGCTCAACCCTACCCCGTGCTGCTTAGAGTGGCCCGCCCCCCTCCCTGATGGGTGGCCACGGTGGCCTATGAGGTCACTATGGCTGCCCGGAAGTGCCACGGACCTGGACCAGGGTAAGTAAGCAGGCCATTTAATGTGACGGCCCACTTTACCCCAGTCTGGGCTGCGTTAGCACAGCTGCAGTAGCGTTTAGCCCAGGCTGTGACTTGGCCATGGGACAAAGTAACAGTCCGGGCTAAGCACTACTGTGGCCCGTGCTATGGCCCAGACCTGCATCTGGCAGCTGTTTCAGACTTGACGGCAACACGGATGTCCACGCATGGCAAAGCATGGAAATCCGTGCTATCATCACGTCTGAAAACACCCTTTCTTCCAGCAAACGAACAATAGACTTGCCCAGTGTGGCTTTGGTGAGTCACAGTAGATGAGGACCTGGTCTATTATCATTTTACATTCTCCCCTCTTTTAACCTTCTCACCAGCACCTTTACTTAAATAGCAATGTCATAATAGCAACTGCCTGGGTGCAGTATGTACAAAATAAAAAATCCAAGCATATATTGGCACCAACTTTGCCAATTTACATTTCCAGGGATGATCCAACTCTGCAACTTTAGACTGCATGCTTGTCATTTGCTGGAATTTAAATATATTTCATTTTCAGGCAGGCAATAAGCAGAACTTTAGCCTAATCTATTATGTAGCCTGTGTATTCTATTTGGAACTGGCAGAAGCCTAAGGGATCAGATTTACTCTGGCATAAGTGAAAACGTTTATCCTAATGACCTTACATACAATATCACACAATTGTTCTGTTACAGCTTTACGCGCACATCCTTCCAGCTGCACAGCTTCTCGGGGGTGGGGGGTGTTGCCCTAGAGAGCAAGCCCCCAAGATCTTTTTTTTAGAATGAAAGCTCTTGTATTTTCTAATCTTCTGACCGTTAGGCCTAACTGAGCTCTATGATAAATATCCTGATAGGAACATGTGTCCCCCTCAGTGCAAGAGATTGTCACATACTTCTGTATACTGATCAGTTCTTTTGGCTAATTTATTAGTTAATGTATCAGATGAGTCAACAGTGCATCTAAGACCATGGTGGCTAGTGACTTCCCCATGGAGCAATTTCCAATCTATCCAGGAAGAGGGGCAGTCCAAGAGTCATTTTTATTTTTCATCCTTTAACTTTCCCACTGTTTTCTCTTTCTGAAGAGTGCACAGCCAGCTGTGGATTGATCAGGGCCTACTAGAGACCCACCTTTGTCTCAAGTCAGGAGAAGTTACACATTTAGCATCATTTGCTTTCCACAGACAGAGGTAAATGGGTTTGGTTACTAACTTCTTTGGAAAAGGAGCAGATCACAGAGAGCTTCTGAGGAGAACGGTTGCTATTGCTAACTCAGCATGTATCGTTTTATTGTAATTGATAACTAAAGAGAAGTCAAATACTTACTGAATTAGAGTGAAGTTAGGAGGAAATAAGCTAAGAAGGCAGTAGTCCAAGGAGAAAAAGGTCCAGTAAGTCACCTTATGAGATGACCATTTACTGGAATAAGATTGAGCTGGGGAAATGGAAAATTATTTTAACATGTTAAAAATAGGCATATCAAAGTAGTCATGCAGGGTTGCATATACTAAACCACAGCAATCTTGAACTAGGTGGTTGTACCTCAAACAAACTTCCACATTCAAACAAACTTCCACATTCTGCACCACCTGCCAACCTACAAACTGATTTCAAAGGGAAACTCCAAGTAAAGGATTCTGCAGTTTGTTCAACAAATTAAATTCAGAGATTTTATGGAGAGAAAAGGTGTCAGATTTTAGTGGTAGCTTCTGTGCAGAGTAAAGAGGGAGTAACAAGATGTCATAGGGTATTTTCAGACGTGACAGGGCCGATTGGCCCCGGCACGGAAACAACCCTTTGATTCTCTGCCGGGGCCACCGCATCACGGGCTAACAGACGCGGTGGCCGATTCCAGCGGTGAATCTGGGGAGGGGTCAGGGCCGCACAGCCCCCCCCCCCCCCCCCACGCTGCCCCGTTCAGTTTCTTCTATACTGAGTTTGAGCTGATGATAGGGCATCTGGAATGAGATGTGAGAGTGATGGAAGAGGAGAAAGGTAAAGATGGTAATAAAAATGGAAACCTTGCACCCAAAAAAGGAAGTCAAGACTGGAGAGGCCAGCATGAAGACTTGGAGGGAAACCGCATGTTTAAATGAGGGAGATAAAACAGATATGAGAGAGAGAGAACATGAGGGGAGGCAGTTTGAGGCAGACTGAAGCAACTGAGGTGAGGAGTTAGATATGGGAACGCCTCCAAGTCACAGATTAGAGCAAAGGAGAGCAGAGTGCAGCTGGGAAAAGGAAAGAGGGGAATCCCTTTTCTATAGGAAGAAATTGGTGAGAAACTGGGAAAAGGGGATGGCAATGTGGACAGAAATAATTGTAGGATCAGATTCAGATTGGCAGGAAAAGGAGAACTGTGGTGTAAAGGTCCTGTCTATACTGTGTACGCACTGCATCACTGATTACTGTCAAACAAGCTGTTACAAACTACAAGTTTCACAGTGTAAATAAATTACAAATATTTACATCTTTTCATTTTCCAAGGCTACAGGTGCAAACTTGCCCTTTTCAAGACCAGTGAGAAGGATTCAGTTCCTCAAATGCAGGACCCCAGCACTCTTTTGTAATTGCAAGGATTAAAAAATAAAAAGGTCTCTGTCTCCCCAGAGACACTCCTGTAAAGTGATTGACTCATTTTAGCTGGCCTTTTCTCTCAAAGGGTTATGCAAATTGGAGGCCCACAACTGGTTTTGCATTGTTCTTTCGGCAACTACATGCACTGCCACATTCTGAGTTCACAGTGTACACCAACAGCATGGGTGCAGATTAGCAAGGGACATGCAGTGGTGATTACATAGGGAACCAGAGTCAGTGGGTGAAAACAAATGAGACAGTAGCCCACAGCAGCCTGTGAAACATCTGCCCTTCAGACATTCGCCCACTCCTGCCACAGAGCGGACGGCTGCTACCAGACATGTCATCCGGAGAAGGTCAGTGATGCAGCCCAGGCTAAGGCTGGCCCAGCCAAGCTAAACCGGGGTACTGTGCGCCCTCCTGTCTGTTCTGTCCCACACAGTCCCTGCACATGGTGAGCACTGCCAGTATCGTGGACAAGGCCATGATGTGGGTCGAAGAGTGGTGGCTACCGGCCGTCTGTCAACTAATGGCCCAGGCTGGAAGTGCGCAGACACCCCCTCCACTCCACACCCGGCCACCTGATGGTGCAGCCGGAAGAAGCTGCTGCTGGCAGGGAGAAAGGGAGGGACAGAGGGAGGTCACCCTTACCCATTGGTGGTGGGTCTCAGAGCCAAGCCCAACCCAGCATGATCCCTCCTTCCGTTTATGTGTCTGTGCAGCAGCGGGACCTGCTTCTGGGGCAGCAGCAGTGGCAAGCCCAGGTGTGCAGCATGTGGTACAGGTGACCCGCCACCCCCAGGCAAGTGGAACTGGCCCCCAAGGTGCTCATTGGGTGCAGCTCTGCAAGAGTGGCCAGATATGCAAAAAATTTAGGACACTTATGAGAAATACAGGTTGCAGGGCTACATTGACCCTTCAGTGGAGTCAATGTAGACCTGCAACCTGTTTATCTCATAAGTGTCCCATAAACATTTGCCTATCTGGCTACCCTAAGGTCTGCCCAGGCAGAGCCACTGGTTTCCCTGCACCCTGGACAGGGGAAGCCAGGGAGGAGCTAGACAGGGATGACAATGCCTTGGGCTAGGGACAGGGCCATGTATGGCCCCCATATGGGATTGCTCTGACCTGGGTGATCTGCTGCTGCTGGCCACTTTTCACGGGCCTGATCCCACTTTTGGCGGCCGCTGCTCCTGGGCCCAAGTTCTGCCTGTATGTTCAGTTCTTTGGCCCAGCCCAGGGCATGGGGGCAGTATGGCAGCTGCACAGGAGGCTGCATGTGTGTTTTGCTCTCTGTGCCAGCCCAACGAGTGGCGGCTGCATTGCTACTCCACAGGTTAGGCAGGGGATCCAGCTGGCTGCTGACTCGTATGTTTCCACCCAGCATGACCAAGGCAGCAGGAGAGTGCCAACCTCGTATTCCCCACTTAGGAATTCCGGCCTTCCACTATCCATGTGCCAAACTCTCTCTTCCCAGTGCAACATTGTACTACACCTAATGTTCACAAGGTGAGCATGCTTTAGTAAATGGGTGTGTGAAGCAGGGAGCGGGAGAGTGAAGGACAGCGTGTTCTGTGGTGTCCGCTAGCAGTAGTAATGGTAAAATGCTCCTGGGGAGAAGAAGATCAGGGTATTACCATCAGATGGTTTAACTTTTCATTTCCTTTGTCTCATGAGTCTCTGTCAGGTGAATGTGTAGCAACTGGAGAAGAAATGAATATGTGACAAAATAAATTCATCTGGTGAATTTGCACTATTCAAGTCAGATCCAGTGAAGTGGATAACCACAGCAATTTGTTTTTGTTTTGTCAGATATCTGTTTCAGATATTTTGATTCAGTCACTTTGGTGATTTCATTTCCGATACAATGGTTACTTCCATTTTACACTAGTAGTGCTATTGCCCATGCATGGCAGCCATAATAATGTCATCAAAATAACCAAAGCAGCTGAAATTAAATACCCAAATAAGAACACCTCCCGATGAGCCTAAACACACCCGATTTGTCTCTGCAAGAAACTGAGAGAGGCACATCAGGTGCGGCTTTTGGCATATGGGAAAACAAAGCTGCACGGATTTGACAGCGATCATGAAAGGATGCAAAGCTGGATTTTCCGGCTTTGCATCCCCCGCATGATCACCGCCAAAGCTGCGCAGCTTTGTTTTCCCACATGACAAAAGCCATCCCTGATGCGACTCCGGCAGTTTCCTGCGGAGGCAAATCGGGCATGTTCAGTCACATCGGAAATAAGTGAATACCTATTTGGATGAGAATATTGTTTGGATATTCATAGCTGTCCAAAAATACAAATATCATCTGTGGATATGAAATCCACTATTTATTTTGCCTACTAGTAGCAACCCTAATTACTTCACAACAGCTTCTTGCATATTCTTTAAATATACTTTACATCTCACACACTCCTTGAAATACAAGCTATGCACAGGAATATTCATCCACCGCAGGAATGTGGCTACCTTTGGGTGATGTGATGCAACTGCTAAACAGCACACAGCAACACTGCAGAAGAGAAGTTAAAGAAGGCTCTTGCCAGTCAAATTTGCAGAGGGAATTAAGATGAGTAAATACAGCAGAGTTAACTGTTCTTATACAAATAGATGCAAAAGATTCTTAGTGGTAAAGGATAGCAAATTGTCAGAACCTTCACATTTCATCACTGTGATGACATCCTCAGCATCATACGGCTCCCTAGTGCACAATACTGGAGTGTCCTATTGATACGGACTTAGAAGTAAGATTCCATCTGGTCAGCACTAGTCAGAACTCACCTGGAATATTGTGTCCAATATTCAACACCAGGGGTGCCTCATTTCAAGAAGAACATTAACAAAATGGAGCAGGTTCAGAGTAGGATAAAAGTGTCTGGAAAGCAAGTCAATGAGGAAAGGCTGAAGCTACTGGGTGGGTTTAGTCTAGCAAAAAGAAGATTAAGGGGAGATGTGACAAGAAGTCTTTAAATATCTAAAGGGTTGCCTCAAAAAAGATGGGAAGGAACTGATCTTCATTGCTACAGAAGGCAGGACTAGAATCAATGTTCTCATATTACAAAAGGCAGATGTTGGTTATATATCAGGAAAAATTTCCTAACAGTAAGAGCTGTTCGGCAATGGAACATGTTGCTTAGGGAGGTTGTAGGCTCTCCGTTACTGAAGATTTTAAAAAAGAGACTAGACAGCCATATGTCAGGGATGTTGTAGCTGTAGTCATCCTGTATCCAAACAGGGTGACCCTTGGGGTCCTTTCCAACTCTGACATGTTAAGATTCTGTACTACACACGGAATCTCCAGGGCTGCTTCTTTCAGCCTGTAGGTGTGTCATGGGGATCATTCTACCCCTCGCTTATTCATCCAGGGCGTACCTTATTGGCCTAGCAATATACATTATTTGGTCACGGCTTGTAGTTTTATATCATGTGGATATCCTGAAATGGTTACATAGGTGAACATCTCATATATGAATAGTTCATCAACATACCGCTGTGTACAAACACCAGCTGTCCTTCAGCTATGTGAGCCTGGGTAAAATTAAGGATTCTCTTATTTGGAGAAGTCTTGAGAGCCAAGTGCCCATTGCTGGGTGGAGTAATAGAATACACCAGTTCTGATGGAAAGGAGTCATTATCCGCTGCACAGAGGTCATCTGCAGTTATTTCAGTGACTGAACCTACCCAAACCTTTAAAAAAAGAGAGAAGAAGAAGGAATTGCATGAATTGAATCGCTGCCTCTCATGTTGCTGAAACAGGTAACTCTGTAATCCAGTCAGGTCTGTGAGACTAGACAGTTCAACTTTTTGAGATAATTTAAAGACTTCAAACAACAAACCACATCCTGCATAAATAAATGTTTGAGTGAGCCATGGAAATACTTGTTTTGCATGGCAAGCATCTACAGGCTTCCAAGCATATTTTTGCATGCTGATAACTCTTTCCAGGAGCACTAGCATACCTGCTGGGCACACACAGTGGAACGTCACCTGTGATATTTTCATGACAGGCCCAGTTCTACTGGGCAGTCAATGTCCTCAGATTCCATGGCATAGGAGGGTTACTCAGTAGAGTACAAAGTTTTTTCAAAATCAGAGATGGTCTTTCAGCTCCCCTTGGCCATTGAGTCAAACCAGAAGCAAACTGGAATCGTAAAGTCAGTTCAAATGTCTGTTTTTACTTGAATCAAACCTGAATCATAATTTGTCCTACCCACTGAATCTGAACCAGAGCAAAACTGGAAAAGAAAGTAGGGTTATTGGTTAAAATAGCAGCTTAGCATTTTGCTGATAACTGACTATGAGTTTATTTTAATTGTAGCACAACACAAAAAATTACCAAAGTAGGCGTGTACCTAATTTCAGATGTAGGCATTCCACAGAAGAATGTACTGGTGCTACAGGCAGCCAACGCCTGTTGAATAGGAAGGGAAGGGGAGAGGAAGGCTGCTTGCTCATGTTCGCTTTTTTGCATGAGATTCAATCTCATGTGAAAATAGCACTAACGTGAGATTGCAGAGGAGCTGCATGCCCACATTAATTTCTTGCAGGGTTTTCCTCTCCCTCTCCCTTTGACAGATTGGTTATGAAAAATAACGGATCCATGCTAATGTTACATAAATTTCATTTCCAGCCCCCTCCCCCTCCCGAATCAGGGAAGCGGAGCCCAGCCAAAGCCCCTTTGTCGAGTGCTGCTAGAAGTATGGATCCTCCTTCCCATCTCTCTCTGCCCCACACTAGCAGCGCTCCCCCCCCACCAGGGAACCCCCAAGGAAAGCGGAACCCAGACAAACTCCCTTTGCTGACTGCTGCTAGAGGCATGGATCCTCCTTCCCTTCTCTCTCTGCCCCACACTAGCAGCGCTCGGCAAAGCCAAGGGGACACTTCCTGTTCCAATTTCACAATGAGTTTAATTAACGTTACATTTGCATGCACACATTCAAATTTAATGGTAAATACAACTCCTAGTGTCTAGACTGGATTTCCCAGCCCTGTCATCCGTGATGAAACTCATGTAAAAGGAGCATGCCCACATTACACAATCTCAGGTTAGAGATTAACGTCAGATAGTGTAACCTGGGCAAGCAGCCGAAATCAGGAGATACACCAGTCAAGAGATACATCAAGTGAAGCTGCAGGGGGGCACCAGAGATGGACTGAACCATCGGTAATTCCCCCATTGGGAAAGAAAAGGAAGAATCAGCTCCACAGCCCCAGACGTTAATTGCCAAAGGGGAAAGGAAGTCGTTCCCTCAGACAGGATCCACTCCTACCTATCTCGAAGTCTACATTAGGCCCCTACACCAATCTCCCCAATGGGAGTGGGCCCACACCCCAGTTCTGCTTCCCCACTGAGCACAGCTTGCTCCCAGTCCCAAGCCCTCCGGGACACCACCTGATCCCCACTTCCACTCAAGGGAGTGCTTGGTCTCCACCCAGCCTGCATCACAGCCCACTTCCCAAGGCAATGTGTGCTCCCTACCCACATCCTAGAAAAGAGCTCACCCCACTCCCACCCTCCTGTGGCAGTGTTCTCTCCTTATCGACCCCTAATATCCTTCAAGGGCATAGATCGTAACCATCCATCGAGGAAGCACCCACTCTTAACCCACTTATTCTCCACTGAAGCACAGAAGTTGAAAGTGGTCTCTGTTCCATGAAGGTGGGAGGAACCTCTGTTCCAGGGGGCAATGGCCCTCGCCACAACAGGGGTTCTGATGAGGGGGACTTTGGATCTGCTGGTACTTTTAATTATAGGCAGAGATGCTTGAGGTCCAGAATAGCACATTTTTGGAGTTTAACGTGTGTGTTCTCATGAGCTTTCTCAATCAGCGTTAATTACTCTGGAATAACTCATCTAAGGAGTTGTACAAATACCCCATTTATCCCCTCTTTAGTCACCTTGAGAGCAATAGGGAAGTTAATGTGCATTAATGGGTTGTTCATCCAGGAATGCTAATTGTGGGATCACTTCCTTAGTTATGAACTAAAATTAAATCCATGCAGTTTCAAACCTTGCACACAGACACAGCTCATGCAGAGTTGATTTAAAATACAAAATCTGTACAGTTAAATCAACAGTTCTGTGCAAGATTTGGGATATTATGCTGCCCTTATCTGGTTTTTTTGTGTATTAATAATATCATATTGCATTTTATTCCACTGGCTTTTACACTCTCTACCCACTTCCTGTTTCAGAGCATTATCAGGTTTCAAATTGTTCTGTGGCAGTAATGTTACATTAGATGTTTAGAGGGAAGACAGCCATCCTTGACAAAGGTTATTTCATAGAAACAGCAATCCAACATTGTTTTCCCACCAGATGATAATTTGTAATTTGTATGCTCAAAGCTTAAATTTAGGCATAGGAAACCCCTGCCCTGGGGAAATGGATATTTTTATGATGAAATTCTACCACATAAGTGGTTTTATAATAATAAATGAAAGAAGATTAACTGTGACAGGGATTGCACAGGAAGGCATAAAATCAGAGAATTCACTTTATTTTGCAATACTGTCTCATGATGGGAAGTTTCTTCCTGACAGCAAATGGTACAGAGTTTCTCCCCTGAAGCCTGGGCCTTTGTAACTTTATCCAACCCACCATACAAACTGTTCATTTATATGGATAAATGTCTACTACTTTGTTTTAAACTCTCTAAAGCTGCTTGTGCTAATGACAGTTCTGTGGCAGTATGCCACAGTTTATGTATACTTTTATACCAGGGTCAGGAACCTTTTCCCTCCTATAGTCCTTTATGAAACTTAACACATGTTCTGCAGGGCAGGTAAAAGATGGATGCAGAGGCGCTTAAGGGGGTGTTCAGGATTGAGGAAGGAAAGGGACAGACCATGGTTGCAAACGCTGTCCTCAAGTGCATGTTCTCATTATTATTTATTATTATTTATTATATAGCGCCAGCAGTGTACCTGGCACTTTACAAAGTAATAAAATAGACACGGTCCCTGCCCCTAGGGCTTACAATCTGAGAGACAGGAG
>QEPC01012145.1:2283826-2295462 GCA_003113815.1 Sphenodon punctatus
TATTTAAAGAAAATTGGCTTTTCAGGTGAATACTTTCAGGATAAAGACTCGAAAGCAGCTAAATCAGAAATCTCTATTAGAACTGGAGATCTGGATCGTCAGGAAGATTTAACTATAATTGGAGATACAACTTATCTATCAAATTATATATGGTGGGCCCCTAGTCCAGTATGGCACATTACCTATCAAGCTGAATTTCATCACATGCTAGATATTTATTTTTATGTGCCCGATTAAATTCCTTGCCAATGAAGGTCCTTGAGGGTTGTTATGTTAAAATAGACTACACCCACCGACTCTGTCCATATGATTATCAAATTACAGAATTGACAGAGCACATTCTGATTGCTTGTCATTTATATGATCAATTAAGAGAAAAATATCTTCAGCCTTACTTATCTAAAAACCCAATGAGATCTGATTCCTGCTGGTTAAGGGTTTTATTGGCAGATGAGGTGCCAGAATTAACGCTGGCGGTTGCAACCTTTCTTCAACAGGCTTTCTTGTTGCAGGAAACATTTTTGCATTACAAACCCATTGAAGGGAATTGATGTCTGGGTTAGGATCCCTCATATTTCATTTCATATTTCATATCATACATTTTACCATATTATATTACTTTGTTATCTTATGTTATGTTATATTATATTTATTTATATTTGTTATGATATTTTTCTATAGTATATGGATATTGATTTTATAATTTATTTGTAAGTTGTTTTATTGGCCTTATGTTGGTCCTAATAATTACGTTTTTAGGTTTGCCATTATTTTTTGTTATTATCTTTGGTAAAGCTAAATAAACAACAAACAAACAAACAAACAAGTAAGAGTTGTAAAGGACCTCGAGGGTCATCTAGACCAAACTCCTGTTTGGATACAGTATGACTACAGCTACATCCCCAACAGATGGCTGTCCAGGTAAAACTTCCTGCAACTGAAGACAATGTTCACATTCCAATTTCCTCAGGCCAGGACCACTCATATTATTCTGGCTTGTTCTGTGCTTGGGTTTTCCTCCATAGCAAAGAAGCATGTTATTACACGGAGGCAGCCCAGTCCCTTTAGGGGACCTCTCTTTGTATATTAGCGGTGACCTTCTGAATGATTTTGGAACTGCAGCTTTGAAGACAACCAAACAGCTGATCGGGGGTGGGGAGGAGCATGTTCCTCCTGGCCCCTTTGACCATCAGTTCGGCGCACAAACAGCTGTTTGGTGCATGCACCCAGCCTGGGGGAGAACACTCCTCTGGGCCCCCACACATCAGTTGTTTGGCATACGCACCAAGGCCGGAGTGAGGGCGCTCCTCTGGGCTCCCCGATCAGCTGTGGGGGGGAATTTTTACAAGGGACCCTATGGAATTAAGCTACACATAGCCATAGGAAGGTAGCACAAAATGGAAGACAGATGAATGCTGGGTAATACTCATTCTTAACAGAAGTGAGCTTTAGCCTGATAGATAGAAATAATCATGAGGCTAATTTGGGTTCTGTTTCACACAGCAAGGCCTGGGAAACAGCTCCATGCATGATAAGCACTGGACAGAGGGACGCAACTCTGTTCTTCCTTACAGCAGATAGTAGAAAATGGCCTTGCAGCTGTGCTAGTTAATTAGCTTTGTTTAGGCACCTTACTTTATACACAGTCTAGCTTATATTGTTTTGAGAATACTTTGCTTAGTAGGTAAACAATTGCAGTAACCTTCCCATTATTGTATAACGTTGTCTTTGACTGACATCTCTGTATCTGATCTATCTTTGTAACCTATAAAATACCTATGCATTCTGGGAGAAGCCAGACCAGGCTGTCTCATTGCGTGGATTCAGTGCTGCTCTCTCTCTCTGCGCTTTGAGATCAATACAGAACTCTGACAGATTTTACCAACAGTGTGAGTATGAATTTTTCCTCGACAGCTGTTTGGTCGGAGCAGACCTCCAGCCCCCCTCCCCAGATCTGCTGTTTGGCGGCAGCTCCTCCTGGGAGCCCAGTTCTACTCAGTCTGCTACCAGGCGTCCTGTCCCATGTGGATGGCTCCTCGGCTGATCTGTGACGTGGAAGGACTTGTGATGGCAGCCCCCTCACCCAGAGGCGGTCTACTGCTTGTTTGAACTGCCCTCCCTGATGGCCCAAAGTGAGCTGGACGCAGTGGCTCTCCCCAGAGTGGCCAGAGAATCTATCTTTCCCCACCCCCACCCCAAGCGAAGGTATGACGTAACCCAACAGAGAAGGCTGCTGGAAACCTGCTGTACTGGAGACTGTCTGTTTGGGGGCTGTAACTGGATGCAATACACCAGACGCCATGTAGGGGGCATTAATGTTGACATAGTGGCTCAGCAGGTCTTATTTAGAAGGAACATGAGACACTGGAGGTACAAAAGACATGGGAAAACTTAATCTGATGCCCTACACTTCTAGGAATCCAAGTCACTATGGAGGGATTGCATGAGAGACGGATGTTTAAGTATTCATCTTTGGGATGTACGTAGCCTAAAATTACTACCACTGGCTCTATATAGAGACTTCTATAACTGCAAATAACTGGATATGGAGTTCTTATTTTTAATATTTTGCATTTAACTCTAGGGAAGCCTCAAGTCTTGTTCTCTTTTGGGAAGTCTGCTGACTGTAATTGTATGGGCTTTCTTTACTGCTACATTAGAAAGTTTGATATCTATTTCCAGTCTAGGTTTCTTTCCACACTACTGCTACTCACTGAACAGATATTTAACAGTCATTTCTCCTGGTTTTACGTTTGAAATCAGCAAGGACACAAGTTAACGGATTTCTCTTTTGTTTCAGACACATTACTCAAAACCATCTGCACTTGCGTACACATGTGCATTTCACAAGATTTGTGAGCAAACATCTGACAGTAGAATAGGGATCAAAACCACTACAGAAAAGCAGGAAGAGGTTTACAAAGAAAAATTTTCACTAGGTTTGGGCTACACTGAGAGTTTCCTCCGTCTTGTGTAAAGGGTCTGTAGTTAGCTTCAGCACCCAAGAACAACTCCTAGGACAAATTATAACTCTCTCTCCTAGGAGGAAGTAATTTACACAGTACTTCTTCCCCCCTAGTTACAGCTTACTTCATTCCCTGGCATGTGCTCAGGCTTATTGGCCAGTTTTGTGTATAAAAGGGAGGCGGAACCAAAATACTCTTAACTCTCCATCTCACGCATTTGCTCCCAAAAGGCAATAAGAACTAAACAGTCTATGTTCTTTCCATCACATCTAAACTCATGATCCTGATAAGTCCCTTTCCTCTGCTAATTCAAATAACGTACGTAGATTTTCTGAAATCCTGAAATACACCATTCCGTTTCATGGACAAAAATGTGTACCCCACTCTTCCACACTGTTAAAGAATCTCTGCAAAACTCTTCTGGTCTTTTGTTTAAACAGTCTTTTTATGCCAATGCTTTTCTTTAAAGATAAAATAAATTTTTGGCCATCTGCCCACAGTGCAAGTAAAAACAAGGTAGCTAACTCAAAGTATTTCTAGAAATGCCAAGACCTTCTGAAGTGGAAAGACATATGCAAATAACTAAACTACTGATTTTCTTTTTTGACACACAAAAAATATATAATTTCAAAATAAGACTACAGGATAACTCTTGCTCAAATTAATAGTATTAATGTAAGCACAATATCTTTCCACACTGTTTGAAAATACAATGGTTAAACTTTTAACACAGTTTTATAATCACACTGTAGCAGGTGCAGACTGGCTAAGGCAGCCTGGGCCTTTGAGTGTTAGCACCTGTCAGAGGAGGAGGAGGTGGTATGCAGGCAGAGCAGAATAGCGCTTTAATGCACCTCAGCTGGGCTAGCCTCCAGAACAGGGTCCAAGTAGGGCCAAATGGCCTGAGTGTGGCTGAGTCATCCCAGAAGCTAAAAGGCTAAGCCTGGAACGCAATAAGGTGCTGGCTGAGAGAGACCGGAGCTGGGTGGGTGGGGCTCTGCCTCTGATATTGGCTATAGGCAGGACTATGCCTGACCCGTAGAACCTGGGGAAAGACTCTACTTAAGGGCTATGGGGGTCGGAGGGGGGGTCGGAGATCGAACCAGTAGCCTGACACAAATGCTGGGGTAAAGCGAAAGATCCTGGTTCCAGGAGGGCCTGTGCCTGACCCGGAGAGGTATTTATTTAATCATATTTTTGCCCCGCCCCTCCTTAAACAGCTCGGGGCCGCTGCTCTTAGGTACAACCTAAGAGAGTTCCAAGAGACACTAGAGGCTGGTTGGGGAGGACAGCGCCAGGGAAGGGGAGCTCTGCCTCTAAACCGGTGTCAGGAGGGATTGTGCCTGGCCAATGCTGAAAAGCATCCTAGAACCAGTATGTATGTCACAGAGTCAGAGAGTCACAAGTCTGGAAGATGTTTCCCCGGGTCGGATCAGGGGTTTTCGCAGGCCATGGCAGTTTTTAACCCAGACTCTTACTCGGCCCATCGCCGAGTCACAGCCCGGGCTAAGCGTTGCTGCAGTCCGGGAAAGCCATCTCCAGACCAGGGTGGAGCAGGCCGTCATGTTTGATGGCCTGCTCTACCTGTGACTGGTCTGGGCCCAGGGCTGTTCTGGGCACGTGCCTGCACCCGCCCGTCAGGAAGGAGGGTGGGCTGTGCCCAGCAGCGCAGGGGCGGGCCATGCGGACCCACATCCGCACATTGCCCCACCCTCTCCCCATGCCCTCCCTGACCTGGGCCCCAACACATCTGTTTGGCAGCCAGGCCTGATCCTGCCTGGGGTGAGGGCTCTTATCCTGGGCAGGATCAAAGCGTGACAGCGCAATGCGCCATCATGTTTGAAAATACCACACACACACACGTTTTATATGAGTTAAAATTGATTACCTCCTCTCTCATCCCAGTTTAAGATGCTGATAAGACTGGAAATACAGAAATGAAGATCAAAAGATACCCCTGTCATTAATCTATTAGACTTCCTTGCAAATCCATACCCATTCCAAAAGCCACTTTTATTCTACAAGATGTTCGTGGAATGTGTAAAAAGGAGACAAACTGTTTGTAGCCTACTAAAAGAAAGCACTGGGGTGAAGAATGGGTACTCCTTCCATCTTAACTTCTACGTTTTTCCTCTTGCTGCATTTTTAAACTAGGATCGGATGAGAGGGAGGACAAGCAACACTGAATATCTTATGTTATTTTCTGAAAATATTAACTCAGAAACAGGGTGAGTGTATTTATTGTTCCTGTGAACCACATTTAAATGTACAGAAGACAGAGCAGGCACCATGACTTTTCCTGAAAGTTGCCCCCCAAATCTATTGTTGCACCTGTAATGAACTCACAAAATGCAAGAATGCTTGCTATGCAGTGCTGCTATGTAATGCTACAGTTATGGCAATGTCTCTATTTCTCTAGTGCTCAGAGAAAATTATCACCCACTCTGACAACTGTTTTCAAAACAATACTATGTCAACATATTTGCCTTACTCCCTACAATTGATTAATCTATTCCTAGATACTTACATAGCTTGCATAAACAAATACACATATAGCGTTTAACTCGCGTCGGCACAAAGAATCGGTGTAAAATTCACCAAACAGGCTGCGCACACATGGAACTATGACGCTGCCCTTAATAAGCTAGAAGCTGCCATAGGCGGAAAGTTTTCTATGAAGTACTCATGTCAAATGTTATTTTTAGGATGTCTGTGAAGCCATTTATTTGCATGCATGCCATGCTAAGGAGTACAATCGCCTAGTCACGTGGTACGCCTATAACAATAGGTTAGTGAATGGAAAACAGTGGTTTGAAAGCAAATAAGTCACAGCAAAAAAAACATGAAAACATATTAAACAACACTCTATGTTATTTTTACGAGGTTGATTAGGACTAGTCAGGACATGTTTCAACTTTTATATGGAAACCAGTGTTTAGGTCAGGTATTTGGGGAGCATGTGATGCAATCTTTCAATACATGATACAATGGAGTGCAGTTTTAGCAGGGAATCCTCCAGTTGTTTAGCACTGCCAAGAGCCCCATACCAGCTCTATGCAGTCAGAGGACCAAGCTGCCTGTGAATAGTCCATCATCAGAAGGTATCAGTCTTTGAAGGTCTCTGGAGACAAAGAAAAGCTTTGTAAAATCAAGGTTTGGGATAATGTTAATTTGATTAATTGCTAACATTAATTTAAAATTTATCAAAATCAGTTTCAGATAACCAGCTTGGAAAAATGGAATTTAGCTATAATTACTTTTTAAAAAACCACTTTTCTATTTTGGGTTTGTGTTTTTCTCCCATCTACACTGATCACTTGGCACCTATCAGGTCAGCCTGAAAGCGACTGTTTGGTCTAACTCTAACAAAGCAGGAAAGACCTCACCACTGCTGACTGCAAATTGGCTCCAGTTTGGGGGGAGGGGACAAAAACATATGGCTTTTGGAAATGCCAGTTAAAACCTGTTTGCCTTGGCATGGCTTGAATGTCTAGAGAACTTCAAAAACTGAAATTTTGCTTCTATGCATGAGTCCTAATGCAAAGAAATGAAGGCTCAATGGAGGAGGGAGGTAGACTGAGGAGGTAGAAGATGCTGTGACAAGGTCACATTCTGTGTAGACACATTGGTGAAAAACCCCAAACCCAAGCGAAGCTCCTAGCAGGACAGAGGATGCTGCCTTCCTACCATGTGATGTTCCAAGATCATGTTCATGGGCAGCATCTTTTGTATCAGCCTTCTACCTAGAGGCCATCTGATAAATATTCAGAGTCCATTCACACCATCTCTGGCATCTATAAAGAAGCTTTTTTCCTTGGTGCATTCCCATCCCAGAGCCTGCTGTTGGCTGCAAACTGGAGGTGTCTGACCCCTTCCTAAGCCCCTCTTTTAAGATTCTCTTTCACCACTGCCTGCCTCTGCAGCTGTTCAGTACCTTCCCAAGAAACAGCTGAAAGAAATGCCCTTTTCACACAGACACACCAACACTGATAAAATGGGTATTACATTTTATTACACATGTTGCAGGGCACCCATAGAGCACACCTGCAGCCCTGCAACACGTATAATAAAATGTAACACCCATTTTATCAGTGTTAGAGTGTCTGTGGGGAAAGGGCCAAAATGACACAATTCTTGCCAGTTTCACTGCTAGCCCCCCAACAATTATGGCTGGACAGTATCTACAACTTCCCCTTGAGTTATAGGCACTGTCTGTTCAGCCTTAATTGCCATCCTCTGCTTTTTATAAATTAACTTTTTTTAATCGAGTGTAATTTTTTATTATTTTATTCAAAATAGAAAAAATATACTGTTTAAAACAACAAAAAACAAGCTGTTATCCTGGTCCTGGTTTAACAAAACCCAAAGGCAGCTCGTTTGGAACATGTAATGTTCTCAGTTCTGCTCTCTGAGGTTTGCTCTCACAGTGCAGTCAGCGACAGCAAAATTGGGGTAAATCTATTTAACCAAATATTGAAATACTGACTGCAGCATTTACAAAGAAAAGCAGGTCTATTCTAAATTGCTTGTGGAAAAAATACAGGCCAAGTAACTGATTGACTTGGATAATAACAAGACAGCAGTAGCCAAGTCCACAAAATACTGAATGGTCAAATGACGTTTATTTTGCACAGAGATGTAGATACTAGGGTTGCTATGGGTGACATACAGAAACAGAGTAGAATAATGGAAATAATATTTCAAGTTAATGATTCAGCTGCTCTTCGTAACCCTAAGTAGACCGTTCTTTCAATTTAATAGCTTTTTCTGGAAAGAAAAATGGCTTTGTGGTTTAGGCATTGTCCTGGGACTTGATGAGATCGAGATTCAAT
The DNA here is from genome assembly GCA_003113815.1 of Sphenodon punctatus. Classification (NCBI taxonomy): domain Eukaryota; kingdom Metazoa; phylum Chordata; class Lepidosauria; order Sphenodontia; family Sphenodontidae; genus Sphenodon; species Sphenodon punctatus. The sequence goes on from QEPC01012145.1 coordinate 2,291,625, forward strand.
TCCCAGTTTCATCACGGAATATGCCTTTGAAGCAAGCCACTCACTTTCTCTGTGCCTAGTTCTCCATCTATAATAATACTTTCCAACATCACAGGCATGTAGTGAAGATACAGTTGTAAAGCTGTCCTGAGCCTTTAGTAGAGGGGTGGGGTACAAGTTTGAATATCAAAATAACTATGATTTGGGGGAAAGAGGAAGAGGCAAAATCAGATATTAATAAGCTGGTAGCAGAGGAGGTAGACAACGCACAAGTTGTGTAGGAGAATGCCACCTTAGTCTTTAACACCATTAGTGTAAAGTTAAACTTGAATCCAGAGTAGATCTTCTGTGTTTATCCAACTTGCCCACTGAACCACTTAAATTCTTTTAATTATAATGAAAAACAAATGCTGAAGGAATTTTCAAGTAATCAACACTTATTAGAAAGGTATGCAGCACACGACACTTTTCTTTATCTATAAATAGAGCATATTGTCTATTTCAAAAAGAAAATGGAGGATGGCTTTGGTGTTGAGTCATTTGGTAGATTTGGGTCCATTTCTGGTTCTTTATATTCTTTCTATGTGAAACCCGACAAGTCAATTAGACTTTGATCCTCAAAGCACTGTAGCAGTACAAGCCCCACTGAAATGAATGGTGCTTGGGCTAGTGCAGTACTCGGAGGAATGGAACACTAGTCTCTTTGTGCCACAGTTCCCCATCTGTATGAAGTGACTAATACTAATTTCTTTTCAACCTTTGGCTGCTGTCTTCAAACTACTTATATCATGGGAATTTTACTATCTTCAACAGCAGTACTCCAGAGTAAGTAATTTCAGCACCGTCTAGTCTACTTCTTGACTGTCTAGACTACTTACAGCTTTCAGGGCAAAGGGTGTTTTTAGACAAGTGCCTCCCCATCCATTATCCATCCCTCACCCACCCATCATGCATGTTGCAGGGCCACATCCCACCCCCCACCCACCCCCCGGCAGCACTGCAATATGCATGATGGGTGGGTGATGGGTGGGAAGGCGCTTGTCTAAAACACACCCACTGGCTGTCTTGTACTGTATGCATGTACAATTCCTCATACAATTCTCAGTTAAACCCTTTAGGCACTAACACAACACAATCAGGAAATAGTATAGTACTTTCATTTCTACAGCAGCTGAGAAATCCTAGACTTATTAAAAATATCTGTTTATAGAGCAATGTCTCTGCATGCTAATCACACACAAGGTTATTCATTCAATTGGTTGGGCTGAGATCAAGTGCTATCTTAATGAATAGAGATTTGTACAAGTAAGCCTTGTACAGGAGAATAAGAACAAAATATCCATTAAAGATGAAACCCCCTAGCATCAAGATGCCAAGCACACTTGCCTTAAGGGCAAGAAAGAAAGGAGGTCTGGTGCTTAATCACTGGCAACCACCATTATCTAAAAAAGCAGAACTTAAGATGTTTCCGAAGATGTGAGAACACAAGAATCTCCAAGAAAAAGGGAGATCAGACTTCATACGTACATCTATGCTGTTTTACGAACTAATTAAAAACTCACCTTGATAAAAAGCAAATGTACAATCTATTAAATAATTCTCCATAAAAAGAGATTTGAATTAAACAATTATAGTTTAGGCAGAGATTTGTTGATTTGCACCCTTTCCACAACATTAATATGAAACTTTAATACAACAAAGCCAAGAAATAAACGGTTACGCCTACACCACAGCTCACGCGTCATGCTAACTTTGCCTTTTATATTACTGTCTAGTTCACTGTATAAGAATTTTTCAGGTACTTCCAATTGCATAATCTACATATATATCAAACTGAAGCTCAGGAACTGTAGATTTGCCATCAGTCATAAAAACTCAAAAATAAACACAAATGCAAAAATAAAAAATAAGCACCTACAGAAAACACTTTGCACCACATGATGTAGAAATAGAATGACCAGAATTTTGAAGCAGTGACTCAAGCTTGCTAAAAGAAGAGATAACTTTCTGTCTCTCTGCAGACTTCAAAGAGAGCACGTTAGACACAGGCAGACTTGTGCTACTTGTGCAAACATGTCTTGGGTCATGCCAAGCCCTCAGTCAGGCCTCTCCTCCCCCAGCTTGCTGCAGGGCACAGACCACTTCCAGAGACACACATGCATGATGCCACCTGCCTTCTGCAGCTTCCCTGTGGCCAGGAACCACCATGGTCAACTGCACAGATGACTTTGCAGTCAACCAGTGTACTGTGATCAACGTTCTGGCCAACCCTGCATTAGACAAAGAGCGTATTCAGACAAGACACTCCGCACCTACTCCCCACCCACCATACATGTTATACGGCACCCATAGGGTAACACTGCAGCCCTGCAACATGTATAATGTGTGGGTGGAGAGTGTCTTGTCTGAAAATGCCCAAAGTTGGAATCTATCTCCCAGCACCAGCATTCTCAGTTTTATGTAGCAATATCACATGTGCGATCCATGGAGCTCTTCAAAGTGCAAGTGCTGCAGATGTGTGAGCAAGAAGCTTCTCTAAACAGCAAGAACATATACTAAAGAGATTGCTTTCAGAGAAGTGTTATAGCATTTTCCATTAATACATTTACAATTTTTTTGAAGGTAAAAGACTGACCAAACAGATATATATAACAGGGAAGGAAGAAATGTTCAAAAGTGCTCAGCGTTACCCTAGCTACTGACATTAAAGTAAGTAGTAATATTTCAATTAACATCAGGGTGTACACAGTTAAGCCAAGTTCTATCAAAGAGCTATACTTAAAAACAACAACAGACCACTCCGTATTGTATGTAGGCCTTCGATGGGTAATCAAATGGTAGACGAAATTCAACAATGACAACTGAAAAGTGATGCATAAAGGAAAACTAATCATAACCAGACATTCAAAATGCTGGGTTCTAACTTAATAAAATAAATGAATAAAATAAAATTATCATTTATATAGCACCAGCAACGTACCTGGTACTGTACAATCAATATTTATAGACAGATCCCTACCCCAAGGGGCTTACAATCTAAGAAAGACAAGGGAGAGGAGACTGGGAAGAATAAGGGAAAATATAATTCCTTTATGATACATTATAAAGCGGTGTATGAAGCGTGTAGGTAGGAGGCTAGAGCAACGCTGGCGTCGGACTCGATCTGATGCCAACCGTCTTCTCCATAGGACCTATTTGCGGTCCTATGTTGAGGCTGTGAGGACGGCAAGGAAGGAGCTCCTTACTGTCCTCATAGCGTCTGCGAAGTCACACCCAGCGGAGCTGTTCCGGGTGGTGCGGGGGCTGGTTAGTCCGGCCTCCCTCCGCCTGGACGGGGATTTGTCCCAAGCCCCCCGTGAGGAGTTTGTCAACTACTTCGCAGACAAGATTGCTCGGATTCAGACCGACTTTAACGTTGGATTAGGGGCAGTAGGAGAAGAGCGCGAGGGAACGGAGGTCCCGTCTGGTCCAGCTTTGTGAGGGGAGTTTCAGGAAGTGACGCCGGCTGATGAGGCGGATGTCTTGGGGTCTGTGAGGGCCACTTGTTGTAAACTCGATCCATGCCCATCCTGGTTAGTAAAAGTTTCCAGGGAGACATTGGGGACGGTGCTGACGAGGGTAGTGAACACATCCTTGCAGCAGGGGAGGTTGTCACCCTGTCTCAAGGAGGCAGTGGTGCGCCCCCTGCTGAAGAAACCATCTTTGAATGTGGATGCACTCGCCGGCTACCGACCGGTCCTAACCTCCCCTTTTTAGGGAAGGTTATTGAGCGGGCGGTGGCACTCCAGCTCCAGGTGCATCTGGACAGCATCGGTTTCCTAGACCCTTTTCAATCTGGGTTCCGCCCCGGCTATGGCAC
>QEPC01012145.1:2295562-2324740 GCA_003113815.1 Sphenodon punctatus
CGAGGTGACGAAGGCATGGATGAGGGAGGCCAGGTCCGGGCCAGAGACATACGGACGCAGCCTACGTACCAGATAAAGCTGGCGGAAGGCAGCCTTGGCGACTGCCTCCACCTGCCGTTCCAGCCGCAGGTCTGCGTCCAATATGACCCCGACTCCGGACCTGCTGAGCTACAGGGGGGCAAACCGTTATTAGTCAAGCTGTTAAGGGGATGAAACATCTACCTGTTCAGGCTAGGAGAGAACAGCAGGAAACTGATCACTTTGTTGTTCTCCCCTTACACTTGTTTCCTACCTCATTCCCTTCTGGGTCCCCATCCTCACCTGCTCAGGACTACATTGCTCCTCAAAATATATTCACCTATTCTCCCTTGCTGTCCCCCTGCCTGGAACTCCCTCCCTGAAATGCTCCTTTTCTCAAATCCCTCCTGAAAACCTACCTCTTACATCAGGCTTCCACTCCTCACTCCCACAGTTTCGTCTCTGATGCCTCCTCCACCTCCCTCCTCCACTCAGGGTCCCTCTCTCCTCTGTAACTAAGCTAAGCGTATGCACCTGCACCTCCTCAATTTTATGCATGGTTTCTGTCTTTCTCTATGTTCCTCTCTCCCTTGTCTCTCCTAGATTGTCAGCCCCTTGGGGTAGCGGACTGTCTCAACTTAAGGATAGTGCAGCACCAGGTACATTACTGGTGCTATACAAATAATACAACAAACAATAATAAGCACCTCTAGTGCACTTCTCGGAAGCAGCCCAAGGTGGCCACTGTCACATGCTGAATTAGTCTGACCCAGTATGCTACTTCCAATGCTCTTATGTGCTACATACTAAAATATACTGTACTTTGCGTGATGAGCCTAATATGTTTCATGCAGAATCTAGGAAACTGACTGTTTAAGTAACACTATCCAAGTAAACTTTTTATTTCTTATTAACTGATTATTTTTTTAAAATTGCATCTCCTTTACAAAAATGACTGTTTCTTAAACCTTAGACCAAACCATAGACTATTTGAGGGGGAGGGGGGGAACAGGGGACACATGCCCCCCCAGATTTTCAGAAGCCCCATCAAACCTATTAGGGTTGCCATGTATGATAATGCAAATTTTAGTGGATACCTATGAGAAATACAGATTGCAGGGCTGCATTGTCTCCAATGCAGCTGTGCAACCTGTATTTTTCATAAGTGCCCTCTAAAAATGTGCATATATACCAACCCTAAACCCTATAGAACCTATGCCCAGACCCCACTCTTGTGCCCCCCCCCCACGCCACCCTTAACGACAGTTACCAATCACCTATGGGCCAAATAATGAAAACATGTTTACAGTACCCTCCTGTGAGGTAGTGAAGTGCTTTCATCTTCCAGGGATGGTCCATTTGTGACCCTGGCTGCAATCCTAAACCAGGGTCATCACTTCAGATTTCAATAGTGGGTGGGCAATGTTAAGCAGCAGCCCAGGGCCAAGGTCTTGGATTTAAGGTTAAGATACAGGGGACCTAAAGCATAATAATCAGCAAGTGGTAGGAAACATGGCGACGGGAGAGGAGACGCCCCTGCACGCTCTAAATGACTCCCCTGTGCTAGACTATTTACTCAGGAGTATCTGCAAAAAGTTGGTTGCACGGCTATGGCCTTCCTCCTGGACTGCTGGGCAGTTCTGACTCCACTGAAATTAATGGCTCAATTCCCATTGGTTTCAGTTGGGTCAAGCTTTTACCCATTATTTATTATAAAGAAAAATAAAAGATTTGAAAAAGTAACTCTAGCTGTATCTTTTGTTTTAAAGAAGTCATCACAGCCTGAAGCTGATATGCTAAGTACCTTGCTAGTGATGAATTGGACTCCCCCCACAACCATCATGAGATTGCAAGTAATGAGAATCCTGACATTTTTGAAAATAAGGTGGGGGGAAATGCCTGAGTTGCTTTTGGTTGCTGAGTCTTTGGGAAACACAGCAGTGACATTTTCAAGCTTTTCTCAGCAATTATGAGGACCAAACACTTTTAAAGAAGGCTGTGATTTTCACAATTTCAGCAGCTGGTTTTTTTTAAAAACCATCGAATGCTGTGTGGGCTGGCAACCTTTTTCTTGCTTGTACCTTTTACTGTTTTTCTGATATATGTAAAAATGACCCCACCCTCTGCCCTACTATATATTGTTCTCTGCTGGAATATGTCTGCCCCCGGCAGGGTGTGAAACCTATTTGCTTGGTTCGCCCCTGGAGACTTATGGAACCAGATCGGTTCTGGAATGCTCTGAGGGATGTGCCTTCCGACCTTGATGGCCGTTCACCTTGTAGCACTCTGGAACATCTTACTGACTGACTCCATCAACCGGACAGCTCCCAGGCGTCCACTTCCCACGCATAAGCGGTGCGGGGCCCCGTGGTTTACGGATGACCTGCGCCTGCTGAAGCAGGAAGAGAGGCAGTTAGAGCGACACGGCCGTCGGACCCATACTGAAGCCAATCGATTGGTTCATAGAGCTGCCTTAAGAGCCTATGCCGTGGCTATATGGGCAGCAAAGAAAGACTTCTTTGCTGCCCTCATCTCATCCACAAAATCTCTGTCAGCTGAGCTGTTCCAGGTGGTGAAGGGGCTGGTCAGTCTGGCTTCTCTCCGCCTGGAAGGGGGGGGGGGGAGGTTACATGTTTGTTTTATTCTGGTATTTTGTATGTTGTTGTACACTGCCCTGAGTCACTGTCTAGCGAGTAAGGCAGTAGAGAAATACTGAAATAAATATTAAAGGGAGAAGGGAAAACACAGCCTTCCTTCTCCTTTGTTCTTTTCCCCCCTTAGGAAGATCAAGAAGATAGAGTTTGGGGTGTCTCTGCTAGAAGATGCTGTGGAAGATGGAAGAAGTAGAATTTGATAGAGACATTACAACAGGCTAAATCCTGAAGAGCCAGTTCTTTGCCCTCAACTGAAGGGAAATAAATGTTGACTCTTTCACAAAGACAGTTTTGATCCTATCAGGAGCTTAAAACTGAACTGGCTTTAACAAAAACTAGAGAAAATCTGTAAACAGCCTAATTAAACATCCATTTCCTTCAACTGAGGATTGGGAGTTTACAGCTTGATCTTTGGGCTTTTATACTGCATTTGGTGTGTGTTACCTTTCAGCTTGAAACCACTGGTGTACATGTGAGTGAATGCCAGGTCAAGCCATGGAGCCAGATTTTCAAAAGATCCCAGCACTCACAACTGAGACTGAATTTTCACATGAAAATGCTCAACTCCAATTTCCACTCTGTGCTGAGCTCTTTTGAAAATATGAACATAGGTGACACAATGGGGGTAGCAGGGTGCTCAGCTCTTTTGAAAATCTGCCCCTAGTTTTGATGCTAGACCTTTTTTGCATATTCAAAAGGCTATCATCCTTAAAGCAATGACCTGATGTAAGACCCATTGAGATAATGGGTCAGAAGGGCGTGGAACCAATTCAAATGGTCTGCCCCCGTAGGCTGATGGAATCAGAACAGTTCCGGGAGGCTCTGGAGGATATACCTTCTGATCTGGACAACTCTCTCATCTATGACTTCGTTGGGCTGTGGAACATCTTGCTGACAGAGGCCATTGATCGGCCAGCTTCGAGGCATCCACTTCCCAGGCGGTAGCACTGTAGGCCCCCCTGGTTTTCAGAGGAGCTGCGGGTGCTGAAGCAGGAGGGGCGGTGGTTGGAGCGACAGTGGCACCGTTTGCATGCTGAAGCCGATAGATTGTGACATAGAGCGAGTTTACGAGCCTCTGCTGTAGCTATGCTGGCATCAAAGGAGTTTTTTGTTGCCTTCATAGCATCTGCCAAATCCAGTCCAGCGGAGCTGTTCCAGGTGGTGTGGGGGCTGGTCAATCCTCCACCTAGGAGTGGAGTCATCTGGCGCCCATTGTGACATGTTTGTGGATTATTTTGCATATAAAATTGCTCAGATTCACCATCGTTTCAATGCTGCACTTTCTGCAGTGGGGCAACCAGAGGTTATGGAAGCCCCACCGTGTCCAACTTTATGGGATCAGTTTCGGTCGGTGATCCCAACCAATGCAGAGGATGTTCTTGGGACTGTCAGGGCTACCTGTTGTGAATTGGACCCCTGCTTATCCTGGCTAGTTAAGACCTGCTGGGAGACAATGGGACCGTTGCTGGCGGGGGTTGTCAATGACTCCCTTAAGGAGGGCAGAGAGCCGGGCTACTTTAAGGAGGTGGTGGTGCAGCCCCTGTTCAAGAAACCATCGCTTGACGTTGACTCCCTTGCAAGCTATTGGTCAGTCTCTAACCTTCCCTTTTTAGGGAAGGTTACTGAGTGGGTGGTAGCCCGGCAGTTGCAGGAGTATCTGGATCGTGTGGTTTTCTTGATCCCTCGCAGTCATGATTTTGTCCTGATTATGGCTCTGAGACTGCGCTTATGGCATTGGTTGACAACCTACACCAGGAATTAGAGCAGGGTCACTCGGCCCTGCTCATTCTATTACATCAATTGGCTGCTTTTGATACCGTTGACCATGAGATGTTGGTGATGCACCTGTGGGACCGAGTGGACGGCACGGTTCTTAACTGGTTCCGCTCCTTCCTGACCGGAAAAACTCAGCAGCTGGTGCTCAGGGATTATTTTTCATCATACCGAGACCTCTTGTGTGGAGTCCCATAGGGTTCAGTTTTGTCCCCTCCCCTGTTCAACATGTATATGCAGCCGCTCAGTGAGGTGGTCAGGAGGTTTAGCATGCGGGGTCATCGATATGCTGATGACATCCAGCTTTACCTGTCCTTTTCATCGGACCCAGGCCAAGTAGCCTCGGTGCTTCCTGGGTGTCTGGCAGCTGTGGAGGATTGGATGAGGACGAATCGACTAAAGCTGAATCCTGAAAAGATGGAGGTGATGCTGGTGGGTAAGGCCTCCATCATCAATGGGGTCTGCCCTCCGCTGGTTCCCCAAGTACAGAGTCTGGGGGTGCTCTTGATTCACAGCTCCACTTGGATGCTCAGGTGGAGTCTGTGGCAAGAAGTGCCTTTCACCAATTACATCTGGTGCATCGGCTTCGGCTGTATGTTTTGAACTCTGACCTGGTCACTGTCATCCATGCTTTCACCTCTAGGCTTGACTACTGTAATGCATTCTATGTGGGGCTACCTATGGTGACGGTTCAGAGACTGCAACTGGTGCAGAATGCAGCGGCCCGTCTCCTGGTGGGATTCCGCCACCGGAAACATATTACACCCGTCCTTCGATCTCAGCACTGGCTGCCTATAGTCTTCCAGGCCCAATTCAAGGTGTTGGTGCTTGCCTATAAAGCCCTAAACAGCCTTGGCCCGACCTACCTGCGGGACCATCTCACCCCTCGAGTCCTGGATCGGCCCCTGCAGTCATCAGGGGGTGCTCTCCTTGAGGTCCCCCGAGTTTGTCGGAGGGCCACAATAGGGAGGGCTTTCTCGGTGGCTGCTCCACAGCTGTGGGACTCCCTGCCGTTAGAGGCCTGTTTGGACCCGGATCTCCCCTTTTCAACGCTGTTGTAAAACGTGGCTGTTCCACCTGGCCTTTGGTGGGGAGGAGGGGGAGTGGGTTAGCATGGTCGGTGGTGAGGGATGTTAATCCTCCGTTATGAGTGTTTTAAGTGTATAGTTGTTTTGACTGTAACCCACCCAGAGCTGCCTGTGGCAGGATGGGAGGGAGCAGAAAATTTTAATTAAATAAATAAATAAATAAATAGGGCTTACACTAGCTTTCACAAGAGGAGTTAAACTGTGATTAGTCCATTTGTTCTGAGTCCTTCCCCAAAAGGAATAATTCTTTTGGAGGGGGGGAGGGGAGAGACCCTTAAACAAAATAACCTTGAAGTTCAAAACAACTTGACAGATTTCCACCTACATGGTGGGAAAGTCTCATCCTACTGTGAGCAAATAAATAATATATATAGATTTACCAGTCTTTTTAATATTCAAAACCACTTGTCTTTCTAAACCGCAGTCCTTAGAAGCCTGATCCTAAACTCTCCTTTCACAGAACTCGGCAGCTAATAACTGTAGTTAAGAACAAAACAAACCCCCTCGTTTTAAGAATATGCACTCCCTTTCTCATTCCTGAGGATCAGGGCCTTTTCCACACAATCAACCTTTGTTTCTTCCAGTGCTGTCTGTTCATTTTTAAAGACGACGATAGCTCCTTGCTTTGAAATTAATGCAAGACAAAAAAATACATTTCAAAAGCATGACTCCTCCAGCGCAAGTTTGCAAACGACTTGCAGGAATCCTGTAAATTCCAGAGGCGTCAGCACAGTAAACAGGCACCTACAGGAAGTTACTCAGCCCGGGGGGGGGGGGGGTGCTCTGCGGTGCTCAGGTGCTTAGTTTCTACTTTTGCTGGGCAGAATCGTGGGTCCATTGGAGTCAAGGGTTAAACGCCTTGGTCGCGGTGGAGAGCGTGCCCTGCCAGCATGTTGCCCCTGCCCTGGCTGCCATGGAGTGCAATGCACGCTAGTCACCTGCTGCTGCGGGGCACGCACTGCAGCCAGGGCTCAGGTGCTTGTGTGGCTGAGGCGGAGCATGCACCAGCCGCCCAGGGGGGGGTGGAGGAGGAGAGGCCGAGCAAAGCCCAGCTGCGGGGAGGGGAAGAGCCTAACATGGCAGCGCTTCCCTCGCAGCCCCCGCCCCGCTCCCCTCCCCTCAGCGGCTAAGGGAAAGCTGCGCGATCCCTACCTGCCAGTGTCCCCCAGCTAATGGCGAGCAGCAGGATGCCGCCGAGCCCTGCCCCCCGGCCCGGGGCCATGCCGCCGCCGTCGCCACCAGTTCCACTCCCAAGGCGGGGGAAAGTGGCGGCCGCGGGTGCCGAGGGAGCCCCGCCCGGTGGAGCAGCTGTTGCGCTCGCTCAGGTCGAGTTACACGGGGGGAGGGTGCGCGCAGGCGGGGCGAGGGGGCTGCCTGGCCCCATAGACATTCGGGAGGAGGAGGAAGAGGAAGCTGCTGGATCCCTTCTTCTTGCACCACCCAGGCCAGACCCCTTTGCCCTGCAGCGTTCCCGATCCCACCCAGCCCCCCTTTGCCCTCCCACATATTTCCCCCATCCTCCTCCAGTCCTCCTTTGCTGTGCAGCGCTCCCTCTCCCATCCAGCCCCCCTTTGCCCTCCCACCTGTCTCCCATCCTCCAGCCCCCCCTTTGCCCTCCCACCTATTCCCCCCATCCAGCCCCCCTTTGTCCTCCTACCTATCCCCCCATCTTCCAGCCCCCCTTTGCCCTCCCACCTATCCCCTCCATTCTCATCCAGCCACTCTTTGCCCTAACAGTTATCCATTCTATTCTCAGTACTAAATCCATTTCCCATGCGAATGATTTCCCGCTCACACTCATTCCTTCTCTGCTTTTGCCCTGTATCAGTTGCCCCATTCTCACCCATCTATCCCTTTGCTCTGCCAATGCTCTCCTGTGTCCGCCTGCCAGCCTCTTTTTGTCCTCACAGGGCACCCACCCGACCTGTGCTCTACCATGCCAGTGAACCTCCTCCCCACCCAGCCCTGATCTGTGCTATCAGCTAACTCCAGGTGTTTTTAAAGGAGATGCTACCATGCATGCCCACCCAGGAGCCACTCATCTGATCACCCGTCTGCAGATGCAGCGGAGGATGTGTCGTCCTGTGAGCCACGCAGCACCCACTGCCAAAAAATCCAGAGTGCGCCGCACAAGGCAAGCCAAAAAAGTGCATGGCAACCAGCGCCCACGCATTCCCTGTCCGTATGGACTAGGGCAACCACCCACGCCAGCAGACTGGTCTGCCATGCTAGGCACTGTGAGTGGGGGCCAAGTCACAGGAATTGGCCATGAGCACTGCGGAGCCTGGGTTCACCAGCACTCACACCAAGACACATCAACCCCGGCGCGCTCTCCCATGATCCGTGGCAGGGGGAATGAGAGGCGGCTGCCGCAGTAGCCACACTGGGTGCTTACTGTTAGAATCCATTCCGCACTTCACCCAAGTGGCTACTCGGCAGCTGTGCCACTCGGTGGCCATGCTTGTTTAAAAACATCTTCCATCTTTCTACCAACCCTACCACCATTTTTATGCCAAGAGCACCGTTCCCATCCAGCTGCCCACAGTTTTTTCTCTCTGTGAATCTTAGAACCTCTGAAAACCGACCTTGCCATTTCTGTCACTTTTTCTGCTGGACTCTGAAGGAGGCAGAAAGCTGTGTCCAGATCTAAAACAGAAATGAAGACAAAGTATTTCAGGTGATATCTTTTATTGGACCAACTGTAGTCGGTGAGCGTACGTAAGCTTTCAGACCACACAGGCCCTTCCTCCAACATGTAGCAAGTCAGAGCTATGTACTGATCTAAGTAAACATTATTTGACATGAGCATTACTCACAGCCAGAAGAACTAAAGAAAGATGCCTGAAGTATTGGAGATACAACAGCCTGCTGAGAGTGGAAGGCCTCAGGCCACTTTCACATGTTACCATGGACGCAGGAGAATTTCCATGAATGTAATCGCAGCTCTATTCTCATGGGAATGCGCTAGTCAGCATTTCCCGCTAGAACACCCATCATTGTAAAAGCTACATTGGGGGACCTGATCATGCGCGAGTGTCCTCATGGGATAAAAGTGGAATAGTGCATTCTCACGTGCGCTAATTCCCGTGAGAATAGAGCTGAGATTGCAATCACGGATGTTTCCCTGCCTCCCCAGTAACGTGAAAATGGCCTCAGTCTTGTAATCTAGTTTATCAGTCTGTGCCTTTCTTCAGGGTTGGGTCCTAGAGCTCAAATCTTGCAAGCATGCATATGCACCAGTGAAATCATGCACCTGTTTACTAAGGTCAAAGGAAATCTGCAACAAAACTGGTTTTCAGACAGTATTTATTGGTGACTGCTTAAAAAATTTCCTTTTTTATATACTCAAGATTTTGACTTAAACCTTTTGAGCTATTTTAAGCTAGTAAATTGCTCAGCAGTCATCAACTTTGGTATCTGTCTATCCTTTTGTAACAGGATATGCAACTAATTCCATAATTTTGATTCTTTGTGCCTAAAAGTTGGCATTTTTCTGGGAGCAATCGGAGGCATGTTATCCATAAAAAGTCAGAAAACCACACTCTTAGAAATAATTTTTCCATGTTCTTCATTTTTTAAAAAAGCACTTCCCCTCCTGTAGTTTGTTCTATGTAAGTACCAGAACTATTCAGAATACCTGACTATATAATGTGATGCCAATCATTAGGAAAAATTATTATTATTTATATAGTGCAAGTAGTGTACCTGGCACTGTACAATCAAGACAGGTCCCTACCTCAAGTGGCTTACAATCTAATGCCCTTTTTATATGGGTGGCACCCACACTAGAACAACCAGGGTGTTCTAGCGTGGGTGTGGCCTGTGTAATTCCTGTGTTGATTGGGTGTGCACACACATGCATCCCCATGCACAGAGGCACCGGAAAAAACGGAGATGCCTCCGTGCGTGGAGATGGGTGTGCGCCCTGTCAGAACCCACACCGCTTAGACCGTGGTGCACCCCCACCCAGCCGCAGTCTATGTAAAAAGGGTCTAAGAGACATGGGATGAGGGAAACAAGGGAGAGGTGTGCTGGAAATACATTCCTTTGGTTGCATCCCCCCCAAGCACCTCATCCTGTTTGTTTGCTAGAAACACCAGGAGTAGACAGACAGATCAGGGAACCCTTCCCCCATCCTATCTGTCCTACTCCTGTTAGGACCTGATTGGTCAATCTCCTCCCCCAAGAGATTTCTCATCTCTTTGTGTCTCAGAGAGCTTCCTTCCTCCCTCTTGAACACACCTAGTCTTAGGACTTAGCATAGATGTAGGCCTTTCCTATCCTACATGTATTTCCTAATAAAGCTACTTAAGCTTAAGTATGCTTCCTGCCTGCTTATTGATGATTAGCTACTCACACTCCTCTGTAAACTCTGCATTGGGCAAATGGATGCAATGATCTCACAGTCCTTGCATTTCCAACAGGGTTATGGGCCCAGACACCCAAAAGGCAGCGCAGAGTGAGTAAAATTGAGTGCTAGCATTAATCTTAAAGGCAGAAAAGAAAAGAAAGATTTTAGTCTCTGTGACCATGGATTCTATGCTGAAGGTCTCCATTCCAGAGAGGCTCACTGGAGCAACAAACTATGAAGCTTGGAGTCATAATGCAAGGATGGCACTGGGAGGACAAGGCCTAAGGAAAATGCTGGAGTCCAACAGACCTACAGATGCAGGGGCAGCACAAGAACTCTGGGATGAGAAAAATGACAAAGCTATGGCAATCATCTCAATGTCGGTGAGTCAGCGTTTACATGTGCACATACGTGACAAGTTAACTGCAAAAGATATGTGGGAAATTTTACAGAGACTGTATCAAGGGAAGTCAAATATATCAAAGATACAAATGCTTAAAAGACTTTGTAATATGAGAATGGATGAGAGTGAAGATTTTTCAGCTCATGTTAATGGCCTGCTTGAACTAGTCAGGAGACTGGAAAATCAAAAGCTGAATTTACCAGATGAATTGATAGTGGCATTTCTGCTGAACTCTTTACCACCAACTTTTCAAACAGTATGTCAGATAATAGAAATGCAGGATAACCAATCTTTGGAAGTCGTTATTCAGAAACTTGAGGAATTTAATATGGCTCAAACTAATGAACAGCCAAACATCCCTTCAGAGTTTGCTTGCAAGGCAGCTGGAAATAAAGAGGTTTTTGCAAAATCTGCGAGAGTTAAGTGTTGCTTCAATTGTGGGGAAATCACCCATCTTGCATATCAATGCAGGAAGCAAGATACTGCAGAGAAACCAGTTAAGCAAGTTCCCAGCTCCTCTGCAAAGAACAAAGGGAGCCATGATAGGGCTTTCAGCCTGGTTGAGGAAAAAGCATCTCAACTTAAAAATGTGGAAGGAATAGAATGTGAGACTGCTTCACATGATTTCTTTGTTGATTCTGGAGCAACTAAAAATCTTATAAAGGACAAAGACAGATTTATTGATCTGGATAGGACTTATAGAACTCCTATAAGATTGGCTAATGGAGAGAAAGTTTATTGTCAAGGAAGAGGCAGGGCTAAACTCATATGTCATCTGGGAAACGGTGAGGAAATGAAAGTTACCATTGAAGAAGCTCTATATGTCCCAGAATTGGATCATAATTTTATAAGTGTCAAGTATGCTGTACAGAAAGGTTTTGCAGTGCATTTTGAAGGGAAATATTGCAGAATTTCAAAGGAAAAGGAGCTTTTTATGCGAGGAATGCTGGATTCAAATGGCCTATTCAAGGTAGATTGCTTGCAACAGGATCAGTATGCAAATGCTGCAAAAGATTGCAGACATAAGAACTGTGAAAGCAAATGGCACAGAAGGATGGGCCATAGAAATGCAGATGTGTTGCATGCACTTCCAGACCTAGTTAAACATTTTAAAATGAACTCATGTGCAACTAAAGATGAGAGATGTGTTTGCTGTGTAAAAGGAAAGGGAACTAGGCCCTCCTTTCATCAGAGCAAGGAGGAAGCCACACAGCACCCCCTACAGCTCATTCATAGTGATATCTGTGGTCCTATGAAGACAAAAACAATTGCAGGAAACCAGTATGCATTGACTTTCATAGATGATTTTTCCAAGTTCACGTTCACTTACTTGATTAAAGAGAAAAGTCAGGTGCTGGAGAAATTTAAGGAATATGTTGCAAGAGCCAGCAATAAGTTTGGAAGATCACCTCAGATCCTAAGGTCAGATAATGGAGGTGAATATGTTTCAAAACAGATGAAAGAATTTTTGAAGCAAAAAGGAATTGAACACCAGACAACCATCCCGCATACACCAGAACAAAATGGAGTAGCAGAAAGAAAAAATCGCTCTCTCATAGAGATGGCGAGATGTATGCTTTTGGATGCGAATCTGCCAAACAAATACTGGGGGGAAGCAGTAATGACTGCCACATACCTGCAGAACAGGCTCCCAACCAAAGGTGCAAAAGCAACACCTTATGAACTATGGCATGGGAACAAGCCCAGTGTGGGGCACATTAGAGTGTTTGGCTCTAAAGCCTATGCTTATATCCCAAAGGCCAAAAGGACCAAACTTAACACCAGATGTGAAGAAGGGATACTTGTTGGCTATGCACAAGGATGCAAGGGATACAGAGTAATGGACACTGACACTGGAAATGTGAAGATAAGCAGTGTGGTCTATTTTGATGAAAATGAAAAGGGAAGCACTGATCAAATGCCAGACCTAATGAGGCCAAGTTCATCAAGACAGAAAAAGACTGCAGAACTGCAGATAAAAGAGGAAGCTGAAGTTTCATTTGATTTGACCATGTTCAATCAACCTGAACCAGAAGGGGGCACTGACACCAACACTGATGCTGATGCTGAAACTGAAGCAGAACCAGAACTGGAACCA
This sequence comes from Sphenodon punctatus, assembly GCA_003113815.1. Taxonomy (NCBI): domain Eukaryota; kingdom Metazoa; phylum Chordata; class Lepidosauria; order Sphenodontia; family Sphenodontidae; genus Sphenodon; species Sphenodon punctatus. The sequence goes on from QEPC01012145.1 coordinate 2,307,948, forward strand.
GAAGATAACACTGATGCTGATACTGAAACTGAAGCCGAAGCAGAACCAGAACCAGAAGTGAGACGTTCTGAAAGACACAACAAAGGAGTGCCAGCAGCGAGATTCTCCTATGCGGCAAAAGTGGAGGAACCACAGGAGCCCTCAACATGGCAAGACATTCAAAAAATGCAAACCAGTGAGGCGCGCAAATGGAGAGATGCTGCCAAGGAAGAAATTGAGTCTCTTAATGAAAATAAAACATGGACACTCACAAAGCTACCTGAAAACAAAAAGGCCATTGGATGCAAATGGGTCTTCAAGACCAAGCATAATGCAGAAGGGGAAATCACGCGCCACAAAGCGAGATTAGTGGCCAAGGGATATTCCCAAAAATACGGCGAAGACTACGACGAAACCTTTGCTCCAGTAGTAAGGCACACCACAATAAGAACACTCCTCAGCATAGCAGCTGCAAGAAAAATGGAAGTGCAGCACTTAGACGTGAAGACTGCATTCCTACATGGTGATATCAAAGAGGATATCTACATGCAGCAGCCGCCGGGATTTAAAGAACCTGGGAAGGAGGAACTTGTGTGCAAACTTCAAAAGAGTATCTATGGTTTAAAGCAAGCAGCGAAAGCCTGGAACGAAAAATTGAATCAATTGCTCCTTAAGGAGGGGTTCATACAGGGAGAAGCTGACCCCTGCCTATACTCAAGGTTCAGAAATAAAAGGAGGACATACATTCTAACTTATGTGGATGATCTGATTGTATGCCATGAAAACAAACGAGATTGTGATGAAATCGTCAGGAATCTGAACAAAGAAATAGAGGTGAAAGACTTGGGAGGTATCACTTACTATCTTGGAATACAAATAGAACGAGAAAAAGATGGAAGTTTCCTTCTCAATCAAAAACAAAAGATAAAGGACATTTTAGAATGCCTAGGCATGACAGAGGCTAATGAAGTGGGGACACCTATGGAAACAAATTTCCTAAGCCAGGAAGGCAACGACGAGCCCCTACCACAGGACAACCAGTACAGAACTGCAATTGGCAAAATGTTGTATGTAGCCACCGTCACAAGGCCAGACATTGCCGCTGCTGTAGGAATACTAAGCAGAAAAGTAAGTGCACCAACCCAAAGGGACTGGATAGCAGTCAAGAGAATAGCACGGTACCTGAAGGGCACAATGCATTTAAACTTAAAACTACCAGCAAGCGAGAACCCCAGATTGATGGGATATATGGATGCGGACTGGGCCGGAGACAAGACTGACTGCAAATCTGTGAGTGGAAATGTATTTCTGTATGGAGGCGGAGCAATCAGTTGGACTAGCCAGAAGCAGTCATTAATTGCCCTTTCATCCACAGAAGCAGAATTTATTTCAGCCACTCAAGCATGTCAAGAGGTAGTATGGCTACACAGACTACTAAAGGACTTTGGAATAGACGAACCAAAGCCAACTGAGATGTATGAGGACAATCAAAGCTGCATTCAGCTTACGAAAATGGAAAAGATAAAGCCAAGGTCGAAGCACATCAACACCAAGCGTCACTATGTGAGAGAAGCGCAAGAAAAAGGACTTGTTGAACTGATTTATTGTCCTACAGAGGAAATGATAGCGGATGTGCTGACCAAACCGCTACCCAGAGACAATTTCCAGAGGCTACGAGAAGCATTGGGAATTGTCAGCAGTGCACATAAATGATTCGGTGCACGGGACGATGAGAAGGGGTGTTGGAAATACATTCCTTTGGTTGCATCCCCCCTAAGCACCTCATCCTGTTTGTTTGCTAGAAACACCAGGAGTAGACAGACAGATCAGGGAACCCTTCCCCCATCCTATCTGTCCTACTCCTGTCAGGACCTGATTGGTCAATCTCCTCCCCCAGGAGATTTCTCATCTCTTTGTGTCTCAGAGAGCTTCCTTCCTCCCTCTTGAACACACCTAGTCTTAGGACTTAGCATAGATGTAGGCCTTTCCTATCCTACATGTATTTCCTAATAAAGCTACTTAAGCTTAAGTATGCTTCCTGCCTGCTTATTGATGATTAGCTACTCACACTCCTCTGTAAACTCTGCATTGGGCAAATGGATGCAATGATCTCACAGTCCTTGCATTTCCAACAAGGTGAACATCAGGAGAGACAAGGATACATTCATGAGGTTGAGAAGTTGCAGTTACACTTGCTTAACTATGGGTATTTTTAGACAAACAGACACACACACACCCATCACACACCCATGTTGCAGGGCTGCATAGGGCACCAATTAGGCCCTGCAGCCTGCATAATGGGTGTGGAGGCGCTTGTCTAAAAACACCTTTAGTTACAGGGAAGAGATTCTTAGTGAGGGGGAAAGAGGATATAATTTCACTCATGACGAGCTAGGGAAACCCTGGCAGAAGAGGTAGGTTTTCAGGAGGAATTTTAAAGTTGGGATGGAGGGAGCAGAACTAATGCTTCCAAGGAGGGAGTCCCAGGCATTAGGGGCAGCAAGAGAGAAGGGGCAAAGATGTTTAGAAGAGCAAGGGATCCAGTAACACCATCAGGAATTGTTTTCACTGACTGCTTATTTTAGGTATATGCTCACAGTTGTATCCTTTTAGGCACATTGCTTTATTTATTATGTGTATTCTAGATGCACTTGGAACATGCTGGGCACTGGCAACACATTTTAGACTACAATCCTCAAACCACTTACTCCAGAATACGTGGTTTAAGGATTGCAGCAAGAAGACAGTCTGCTCAGAGGAATCCTGATTCTGTAAGATGCTCTATATGGATTCATGCTAATACTAAGGTGGAATCCCACTGAAGTGAATGCAGCTGTTTGTGAACATGTTAAGGAAGTTCAGTGGGACTATTTACATGCATAAGGGAATGCAAGATGAGGGCCTAAGAAAATTATGTGTATTAAATAGGGCTGAACCAAGTAGTAAAAAATTTATTTGCGAGTATTTCCGCGTTTCCAAGGACCAACTGAGTGTTTGGTCTCTGTGTTCAGTAAAATACAACAGAGTACCAAGTATTTTTGAGTACCCTTATACAGGGGCAGGAAAAGCCCTGTATCTTGCTTATTCAAGGATGTACCAAGCTGATTCCTCGGTTACTCGGTAAGACTGATTAAAAACAGAGTAATTTTGAATACAGAGTTTCAGCACTAGTATTAAATGAAGCTTCTCATAAAAACACCCACAACAGACAGCACAAGCGGTTTCTAACTGGCAATCATAACAAATACACTAGGTTTACAAGGTCAGTATACTTGTTTTCTTGTTAGCTGCTCTCAAAACCCCCACCCTAGCAGTGCATTTCAATATTGATCCTGTTTTTCATTACAGTTAGTGTGAGAGAAGTGTGTTTACACAGGGAAAAAATAAAGTTGTAAGTGGCTAAAAAATGACATCTGAGTGTAACCCAAAAGTAGTTTTTTCCTCATCTCTTTTTTTAACCTCAGAAGTTTAAGTCTGATATTGGCTTTGAACTGACTGTGGAGACTCAAGTATCCAGAGACCCCAGGTATCACTTAGTAGGGACATTTGATAATCATTCAAAGGCAGTTTTCACATGGACGCCCCTCCCTCGCACACATGTGGGCACTGCAGCGAGTGCAGGGAGGATGAGTGGGCGCCCGTGGGAAGACAGTGGGTGGGGGTATGTGCGTGCTCCCACACTGCACCCATCACCCAGTGATATCTTACTGCTGTCAACCAACCCAGAGAAGGAAGTATGTTCAGTCAGCATTTGCTAAGACTGCTAGAAGACTGACAACATAATAAGAAATGAAAGACTTCTGTTTTTTAAAAAACAACAGAACACACAAAATTAACCAAGCAAATGCTGACATTTTCTTTAGCATAAAGAAATAGAAAAGGACAAAATATGTTTTTGCTTTGTAGTTCAGATTTAAAGAAAGAGTGACCAATAGCATTTATCATTTTAACTGCCATTCTACATTAAGGAGCCGCAATAGCGGCTTCTTTAGTTAAGGTGGAGCTAACTCTCTTCAGTAAGAGGCCCATTGATTTCCATGGGAGTTCTTGGGGCAATTTCCTCTGGCTTACGACCGACGTTGACAGGGTTTTCGCTTTGATCTTCTTAGTAAAAGAGAATCTGGTTGCATACAGCAGTCAGGAAATGGTCAGGGTATGTGCGTCTTGTTTCACATTGTGAAATGAGGGAACAGAGGGAGAGAGAGAAGGAGTAGAGAGAGAGAGAGTTGAGTGTCATCAGCATAGAGGTGGTATTGGAAGCCATGGGAGGCAATGAGTTTGCCTAAAGATGAGTTATAGATCGAGAAGAGGAGAGGTCCAAGAACATGTAAGTGCTGAACTGCTACAGGCTGCTCTATCTTGGTGGACCTCGATCTTGAGCAGGCTTTTTAACAAGATTACAGAAGCCTGTAAGATTCCAACCACATGGGGCTCTAGTTGGATAGTCCCAATCTATAAAAAGGGAGACTGTTCAGACCCAGCGAGTTATCACCCAATCAGCCTTCTTTCCGTTGTTGGTAAATTATATGCTGCCAAGACTGCACAGTATTTACAAGCGTGGGCAGAGTCTAACAACAAAATACCTAAGGAACAATTTGCCTTTAGGGCAAATCGATCCATCATGGATTGTTGCTTTATCGTGATGCACTGTATTTCCAAATATGTCAAGATAAAGAAGGGTAAACTATATTTGGCCTTCATGGACTTTTCTAAAGCATTTGATTCTGTTCCGCGTTATAGACTGTGGGCTAAGTTGAGCTCAATGGGCGTGAATCATAGACTGCTTTCCCTCCTGATTCAACTCCACACTAACAATCCAGCTAGAGTTAAGTGTGGAGTTGATAAAGTTCCAACTGCACCAATTCCAATTAACAGAGGAGTTCATCAGGGCTGTGTTATTGCCCCATTATTATTTAATCTATTTGTAGCGGATTTAGTGGATTATATAAAAGAGTCAAGCCCCCATCCACCTAAGATCCAATCTCACCCCTTGTATGCCCTCCAATACGCGGACGGACAACCTAGTGTTGTTCTCGCTATCAGAAAAGGGACTCAAGGGTTCTATAAGAGATTTAATCAAATATTGCCATATAAATAATTTAGCAATTAATAGCGGGAAATATATGCTGGTGGGTGGTAAAGCAACTAAGATGGAGTGGAAGGTTGATGACTTTACCTTTAAATTAGTACATTTGTTCATGTATCTGGGTGTTAACTTTACCTCTAGAGGGACATGGGCAGCCCACATAAAAAATAGAGCCTCTTTGGTAACTAGATCTGCAAGTAGCCTCTTGAAAGCTGCAATTTTTTCTAGGGGCATATCTATATCGACAATCTTATGATCTTACTATCAAAAAATCCATGTGATAGCAACAAAAAATCCTATCAAAAAATCCAGCCAATAACAACATCAAATTATCCTATCCAAAAATACTATCAAAAATCCAGTTGATAGCAACATAACGAAGTTGTTCCTGGATCTTTGAGAGGAGACCCTGTACAAAGGCTAATGCTACTGCATGTGGAGCATTAGTAGCCGCATCCTCAATGCCTCAATGTTTATCAAACTCAGTTTTCAGGCGATCCATATAGTCTGCGGGGGTTTTGCCTGTGTTTTGTTTACAATTATAAATTTTAGTCCAATCAGTTTTCTTAGGGCATACACGGGGAATGGCTTCAAGTAGTTGGTTTCTAGCCCCTGGCAAGTTGGCCAAAGAGGGTTCAGTAGGAGGCCAGTTTGCCATTTGTTTGAGTCTTTGTTCTACCTCAGCAGGCAGGGCAGCTCTGAGGAGCTGGTTCATGTCGGCCCAGTTTGGTTCGTAATAGTCAATGACAATTTTCAATCATCTTTGAATTTAAAGGGTTCTTCTCTGATATTATATAATAGTTTTATTTGTTTAGCCTTAGGCCGTAACAACATAAAATATAAATACAAATACATCTAAAAAAACAGAAATAAAGTAACAACATAAAATCATAAAATCGCAAAATTATAATTCCATTATGGCTATTAAACACCTTATGGCTATTAGCCACCTTTGTAGTCTCTAAATCTGTCCCTCCCAATTGTCACCTGCAAAAATGGCTCAAGCCTTGGGAATAATAATTGGAAAAAAAACACAGGGAAACCTAGGCCAGATAAACCAATACCTATAAATCTGTAAAGCAGAGGAAAAAGTTCAACATTCCTAGGTTTATAACGATACCCGTGCCCCGTGTCGACAATATTGATATTGGGAAAAGTCTTGACTAAATAATATAATATAAAATAATATAATATGTTTGACACTACTGTATGCAGACTCTAGCAGTGTTTACAAGTGTAGCAAATTATAGGTAAATGTGCTTTACTAAACCGATTCACCCTGATTCTAGTCTGTAGCAATAAATTATTAATAATTATTTGTATATGTGCCTAGTGCTGAACAGTTGTGATGAGAGAGGCCTCTGCCCCAAGGAGCTAACAATCTAAAATGGATGAGGGGAGGGGTACATAGAGAGAGACAGGGATATGTTCATGAAGTTAAGAAATTGCAGGTGCACACATTTGACTTAGTGTGTGTATTTACCTTAATTGATTATGTCTGGTTTCAACACTGTTTCTATGGCTAATACAGAATTACATTCAGAACTCTTAATTTCTAAATCTGTCATAGAGTCATAGTCACAAGGCTGGAAGTGACCTCAAGTGTCATCTAGTCCAGTCCCCTGCATCACTGAAGGGCCTGCCACACCTCAACCATCCGCACAGAAAAATCCCACAAATAGCTACAAGTAGAGACTGAGACCAACCAGATCACACCAATGTCTGAAATAACAGGAAATAATTTTAGAAAAAGAAGGATCCAGATGTCCCAAACAGGTGAGCCACACCCATAGTGCAGGGGAAGGCTAAAAACCCTCAAAGTCGACTGCCAATCTGCCCAGAGGAAAAATTCCTTCCTGACCCCAAATATAGTGATCAGTTAGATCCTGAGCATGTGCACAGGCTGGACCAGCAAGGCACCTGATATACAATAAAGTACTCAGGCTTCAGAATGCCCCAACAGTCCCACCTCCAGCCGCAGACAACTTTGATGCTACAGGAAGAAACGGGGAGGGGGGAAACCAACATATATTGCTGGTGGGGTAGAAAAACACCTCATCCTGTGTATTATCAAATAAAAAAAAATCACAAGATATATGCCATAAATGTATCCAAATTCATTTTGAAGGTATTCAGGTTCTGGAAGTTTATTTCAGTAGTTCACTGCTCTAATTGTTAAAAACCTAATTTCCAGCCTAAACTTATAGATAACCAGCTTGTATCCATTAGTTCTTGTACCCCCGCTCCCTTTTAGTTTGAACAAATCTTCCCCTTCTATTGCATTAACACGCCGGATATATTTATACAATGTAATCGTATCTCCCCTCAGCCTTCTTTTTTGTTAGGCTAAATAAGCCAAGCTCCTTCACCTCATCTCATAGGGTAAGTCCTCCATCCCTCTAATCATCCTGGTAGCTCTATGTTGCACTTGTTCCAGTTTTAGTTCATCCTTCTTAAACATGGGTGATGACCAGAACTGAAGACAGTACTCCCGATGAGATCTTACCAGAGCCCTATACAGAGGCAACAATTCCTCCCTATCCCTACTGGCAAAACCATGCCTAATGCATCCCAAGATAGCATTTGCCTTTTTAACAACTGCATCGATTTCTAAATCTGAATCAGGCTGCTCATATCATTGCATCCACTGCTTCATAAGGATTTAAATTATATCTGTCATAAGTGGTTTGCATGCATGAATATTGGAATTACAGGAATAATAGTTTGTGGTTTTTTTACATAATTGTAGATTTCTGATAGCCATAACACACCAGAGTTTATCTTCTACTGCTGCTGGCTCCACCCACTCTCAGAAACTGAGGGGCGAGGATAAGAACAGCATAAGACTGTCCCTGTTCCTTCTCCCACTCCCTTTTCTCCCCTATTGGCCTGGTGTGGGGAGAGAGTCAGCACCTGGAGGGTAACTCAGTGGCTGGGCTCCTCCTAGCCCCTTCCCTGCTCCCTTCCCTCTATTGCACTGATGTGCAGTGAGTGGTGGAGCTGCCCACCTGCCCAAGCACAGGGGCAGTCATGCTCCAAGCATTTACACCCCCACTCAGCTGCAGGAAGGCAGCAGCACTGATCTTCAGTGCTGTTACCACTGGCTAAGGCTTTGACAAGTCAATGCCCTCCTCCCCCTTAAAAAGAAACTTCCCCGGGAGGGTTAGGAAAACTGAGCTAATGCTTTGAAATGCAAGAGTCAAATCACAACATTTCAAAAATGGTTAAGTATAAGTATTTTAATTTTTTTAATGTGTCTGCCATTGCTGAATTGCTGAACCCCCCAGGTTCCTGAGAACACAGTTTGAAAACCACTGGTCAAAGCTATAATGTGCAAAATACAGTCTAGATTAGAAATACAGGCCCGCAAGAGCCCACTAGAGGGAGCCATTACATTGCAGCCAGGGAATATTCATGTAACATTTTCTTAGGTAGATAATTATTTCTGAAATAAGATACTGCTTAGTTCCAGCTTAGAAGAAAATTGAAGGAACAGTAATGATTCCATTCAAGTGGAATCAACCAATATTCAATTTAAAGGTTCAAAATGGACGGAGATCATCACTGTGCCAAGCCAAGTAAAATAAAAAGGGTACTGTAATCATAGAAACGGGGGGAGGGTATGTTGTGGGGTTTTTTTTAAAGCAAAAGACAAGTTGAAGTCAGTATTCATAAATGAAATGGAGAAAATGGAGGTCCTGTTTAAGCAGGAATACAAATGGCCAAATCCTGACCATCGATTCTCTTGCAAAGTGTCAAGCAAAGCAACCTCATTTCCTGTACTGGAATAAAAAGCTAGAGCTGCAGCCCTGAAGCCACTTACTGAAGTGCAGTTCCATTGGGGCCTGCTCTGAAGTAAGCAATTTCAGGACAGCTGCCTAAGATATTATGTCTAAAATTTTCAAACTTGGGACATATGTAGTCGAATTGGCCATACTAGTCAAACTTGGACATATCTAGTAAATGGGAACTGCTGGGTGCTCAACATCACTGAAAATTAGGCTACTCCTTCATAGAAGGTGTGAGCATAGATTTAGGAGCCTAATTTTAAGCACCTAACTCTGGCTGTTTTTAGAGCTACAATTTTATCTAGGTCAAACGTGCCAATGAGAGGAAACTGCTTATTTAGATTGTCTCTGGTATACCAATTCCATGTATCCAAAAATCTACATGTCTTCTGGCCATAATGTGTGTACATGTACAATGCTGGAGTACCTTTTGGCGGGATGGGAACATCCTTTGAACCACCACCACCCCCATTTCTCAATTCACACAGGTACACTCACACAGGAAAGATTTATTAAGGGGTTCTCTTAACTATAGTCAAGGGTTCATTTCCATGGAAGGGAAAAGGAAAAGTTCTTTACATTCACACCTACTGAGTCATGGGATTCCACCGAGGCCCCTTGCGTTCAGAGACATTTTACAATGATCCTGGGGTGGCTAGACTCAATTTAAGTCCCAGACCTGGTCAGTAGTTATAATCTCAATTCACACCTGATTCCACTGAGTCACAGGGTTCGGCCCTAAGGCCTAGTCATAGACCTGGCAAGCGGTTATTTCTCAATTCACACTTTCCAGTCACACAACAGTTAATCTCAATTCACCCCTTCCAGCAATAAAAATCTCTCTGGCCAGTCAATAACTTACCCTCTCTAGTGCGTCTGACAGACTCCTCAATTCAAAGTTCCAGTCCCGTTAGGCTCCGGTCTGATTTTTCCAGCCCACGAATAGTCCTCCTCTGAACCCCAACAGAGATTTCAAAAGGTCTCTTACCTTTGAGTGGCGCGCCGGGGTTCAGGGGGGGAAGATTCGTGGCTATCAGGTTCCAGCTGAGCTCTTAGCAGATCCGAGTCAAGGCGCCAGAAATTGTGGAAGAAAACAAGTCTTCAGTCTGTTTTATGAGCTTATCTGTCAGAAAACACATTATTTATCTAGCAATTGCAATAGGAGAGACTTTTCACTAGCAGAGATTGTCTCTGACAGAAGGAAAAAAATCTCTGTAGGTTACAAATAGATTGGCATTTTTATAGCACTCTGCAAAGGCCTGAATTGTTTCACTTTTTTATCAGTTATACAAAGAAGAAAAGACAAGATTTATAAAGGAAAGCATTTTGTGGTCTGTCGGCAAGATTCAGTTCAAGGATTTTTCCCTTAGTTTAGCATATTTCTCTCACCCATCTGTGACGTACTTCCTTCTTGACCAAAGTTAACTTAAGGCCTACTAAACTTTTACTTCCACAGCGGGAACCAGTGGAGTCAGCATTCTGGGAGCAGATGCCTAGGAGCCGTTCGGTCAATGACCTCTGTCAGCAAGATGTTCCACAAGGCCATGAGGTCATCGAGCGAACAGTCGTTGAGATTGGAGGGAAGCTCCCCAAGAGCATTCTGGAACCTCTCTGGTTCCATAAGTCTCTGGGGATGAACTAACCGAACTGGTTCTGCACCTTTCCGGGGCAGATATGTGCCCGGAGACTGGTCTGGAGGAGGTAATGATCCATCCATGACAAGGGCACCGACGACACCTTCCCCACCAATGGATCCCCCGCCTCAAGGTCAGTGCAAAATATTAGGTCAAGGGTATGACCCCTATCGTGCGTTGGGCCAACTACCATCTGAGACAGTTCCATGGTTGCCATGGCAGCTATGAACTCGCGCTCTGCCCCCCCCCCCAAAGGCTGGCATCGGTGTGGATATTCAAGTTCTCCAAGACCACAGTCGACTCTTCAGGGACCGCAAGACCACCTCTGACACCAGCTCAGCTAGAGTGTTCAGATACTGCTGCACAGGTTGGTGCATGGTATACCAGCAGCAGCAGCCCCAATCTGTCTCCAGCCAAATCAATCACAGGTATTGAGGCCCTCCATGTGGTGTTTGATTTGGCTGGGGGCAACCTAGGAATTCTGCTGGTATACCAGGCCCCTTCCTGTCTGGCAGCATCCCTTACCGCTCTAGCAGAGCTGACCTCAGAGGTGGCCCTGGGCTCCTCCAGGACTTTGGTCCTGTGGGACTTCAATATTCATGCCGATGCCGGCCTTGTAGGAGCGAAGCGAGAATTCATGGCCGCCATGGCAACCATGGATTTGCCCCAGGTGGTCACCTGCCCGACCCACGTGGGGGGGCATACCCTCGACCTGATCTTCGGTTCTGGCCTTGAGGCGGGGGGTCCGGTAGTGGGGGTAGGTCAGGGCGGTGCCCTTGTCATGGACAGACCATTATCTCCTTCAGACCAGTCTCTCAGCGCACCCCCTCCAGAAGGGGAATGGACCAGTTAGGATGGTCCACCCTCTGAGGCTGATGGAACCTCAACGATTCCAAGAGGTCCTCAGGGAGCTAACCCCAGACCTGGACGGTCACTCTGTCGATGAGCTGGTCCAGCATTGGAACATCTTGCTGGGGGAAGCCATTGACAGGGTGGCTCCAAGACGCCCTCTGTCTCGTCACCGCAAGGCCCCTTGGTATACTGAGGGGCTGTGGTGTATGAAGCGAATAGGCAGGAGGCTGGAGTGACGCTGGCGTTGGACTCAATCTGACTCTGACCAACTTCTCCATAGGGCCCATTTGTGGTCCTATGTCAACAAGGAAGGAGTTCCTTGCTGTCCTCATAGCGTCTGCGAAGTCACGCCCAGCGGAGCTGTTTTGGGTGGTGCGAGGGCTGATCAGTCCGGCCTTCCTCTGCCTGGACGGGGATTTGTCCCAGGCCCGCTGTGAGGAGTTTGTCAGCTACTTCACAGACAAGATCACTCAGATTCAGAGCGACTTTGATGCTGGATTAGGGGCAGTAGGTGGAGAGTGGGAGGTGGTGGAGGCCCCGTCCAGTCCAACTTTGTGGGGGGAGTTTCAGAAAGTGATGCCAGCCGATGCAGTGGATGTCTTGGAGTCTGTGAAAGCCACAAGTTGTGAACTTGATCCGTGCCCGTCCTGGCTGGTGAAAGCCTCCAGGGAGACGTTGGGCACGGTGCTGGCGAGGGTGGTTAACACATCCTTGCAGCAGGGGAGGCTGTCGCCTAATCTCAAGGAGGCTGTGGTGCACCCCCTGCTGAAGAAACCATTGTTGGACATGGATGCACTCACCAGCTACCGACCTGTTTCTAACCTTCCCTTTTTAGAGAAGGTTATTGAGTGGGTGGTGGCACTCCAGCTCCAGGCGCATCTAGATAGCATTGGTTTCCTGGACCCTTTTCAATCTGGGTTCCGCCCCGGCTATGGCACTGAGACGGTGTTGGTGACCTTGGTCGACGGTCTCCGCCAGGAGATGGATGCAGGATGTTCAACATTTCTCATCCTGCTAGATCTCTTGATCACTTTTGACACCGTGGACCATGGGCTGCTGTTGAGACGGCTGAGTGATCTGGGGGGTCTGGACGGGACTGTTCTTGAATGGTTTTGCTCATTCCTTTCGGGGAGAAGCCAGCAGGTAGTGTTGGGAGTTGAAACATCTTGCCCCCGTGCTTTATCCTACGGTGTTTTGCAGGGTTCCATTCTGTCTCTGTTGTTATTTAATGTATATATGCAGCCCTTGGGGAGGTCATGAGAGGGTTTGGGGTGCGATGTCACCAATATGCTGACGATACTCAGCTGTACCTCTCTTTTTCAGCTGACCCAGACCCTGCCGTCTCGTTGCTATCCCAGTGCTTGGAGGCCGTGGCAGAATGGATGTGGCTGAGCAGACTGAAGCTCAACCCCGATAAGACAGAGGTGATGTTGGTGGGGAGAGCGAGGGAGGTGTCTCCCCCCCCCGATTGGGGGGTTCACCCTCCCATAGCTCAGCAGGTTCAGAGGGGGTGATTCTGGATGCAGATCTCCACCTGAAGCGACAGGTGGAGGCAGTGGCAAAGGCCTCTTTCCACCAGTTATATCTGGTGTGGAGGCTGCGTCCGTACGTCTCTGGCCTGGACCTGGCCTCCCTCGTCCATGCCTTCGTCACCTCGAGGCTGGACTACTGCAATGCGCTCTATGTGGGGCTTCCCTTGTTCCTGGTTCGGAGGCTGCAGCTAGTGCAGAATGCAGCGGTCCAGCTCCTGTCGGGGACGGGCCGTCGGGAGCACATAACACCTGTGCTCCGGACTCTGCACTGGCTGCCAATAGCGTGCTGAGCCAGGTTCAAGGTATTGATGTTAATTTATAAGGCCCTTCACGGTCTGGGCCCCTCGTACCTCAGGGACCACCTCGCCCTCCCCGCCCCAGAGCAGCTCCTTCGGTCTGCCGGGGGTGCTTTCTTGGAGGTCCCTCGTGTTAAGCAGGGGGTCACAATGGAGAGGGCATTCTTGGTGACCGGGCCGCGCCTTTGGAATTCCCTCCCAGAGGAAGCTTACCTGGCCCCAACCCTTTTAACATTCCAGTGAATTTGCAAGACCTGGCTGTTCGCCCAGGCCTTTGGGGAGGGGGGTTATCTCCCGCCACCCTTATTTATTGTATTTTTTACCCTAGCCTGTTTTATTGTTGTGATTTTATGTGTGTTTTAATATATTTTTATAATTGCATTTTATGTCCTTGAAATTGGTAGCCACCCCGAACTGTTCTCAGGAGGGGTGGGATATAAATTGAAAAAATAAATTAAAAAATAAAATAAGATGGAGTCCCTCTATGCCTACCATAGTTTGCACAGAATACCTCCTCACAGTTCATGTGTCCTTTAAAATAACGGCTACATGTCCCCACCCCACCCCCCATGCCTCTGGACTGGGCTGATGCTGCACGGAGTACCCACCTGGAACAAGGTCAGCCAAAACAGGCCTCGACTCAGTGTCCAGACAGGTATCTGTGATGCACATGAGGTTGGCTGCCTGCTCCAGGATTAATTCCCGGACTGTTGTTGATTTATTTACAACTGACCTCGCATTCAACAGCATCAGATCCAGATCAGGGGCCCTCCGATCCTTCACTACCTCCCCACCTGCCCGGGGGCCAGTGAGAGGGACAGGCACCAAATGCCTGTCCCACCTGGCAGATCTAATCCGCCTCATGGAGGGACCATAATTCCCCCAGCCCAGCACGACCCCAATGGTTGCAGGCTCCCCGCCGGGCCACCCCCAATGATTACTCTGCCTAGCTGGCAAGGGAGACCCCACACACCTCTGCCCCCTCTCACAGAAGGGCAAATAAAACCCAAATTAAATTAGATCATGTGGCAACCAAAACTGATTTAGAATCAACAGTCTTTTTGTACCTGATCCTACTCTACGCTGTGTATTCTGCTCACTAAACTTCAGGATGATATTTTTGTTTTCCATTTGTCTCAAACAGAAAAACCCAAAGCCAATGGCTGCTGTTTTTTGAATCTCATTCAACCAGTTTGATTTCATTATAACAGGCATTTTTATTTGATCCTATTAAATGTTCTGTCAAGATAAATTACATTTTGCCCTGAAATGCACATAAAAAGCCAATTGAGCTGCTTGCAAAATCATATGAATTGGACTGTTTGGAAGTGAAGCAACACATCAGAAGCAATTTTATGAAACCTTAAAAAGGTTTAACAAGAGTCTTGTTAAACCTTTTTAAGGTTTCATAAAATTGCTTTTGATGTGTTGCTTCACTTCCAATTTATATCAGGAGTAACAAAGATGCTGGATGCCTGAAATGTAACAAAATAAAAACAAAAGGGCTATGTGAGCTAATATCTATGTTGAAGAAATACATGCAGGGTGTCAGTAATTAGCTGTTTCTTTGGGTGGGAGACAATGGGTGATTTCAGACGTTACGCAGTCCTGAATCCGATTCACCACAGTGGATTCCCAGCGGTGGTGAGCCGAACAACCACCCGCCGTGGTCCAGGGAGGCCCTGAACAGACGTGACGGGAGCGGGACCATGGCAGGGAATCAGACAGACAGACCATGGCCCGGGGCAGCACAACAGACGTGATGCCGATTCCAGCCATGGTCAAAACACCCAGAAGGCACCAGGGAGGGGCAGGAGGCAGACATGTCCGGCTGAGGGCAAAGGAAGCCAAAAGCACCTACAGGGGACGCCCACACAAGGGAAATGGGAAGGGAGGGGGAGGAGGGAGAAGAGTCGCAGAGGCAGCACACCCAGCAGGCACAGAGAGAATGAGGTGACAGTGGAACACACAGCACAAACACGCCCGGGCTCATACACACCCACATGGGAAAGGAAGGGAAGGGGGAACACAGAAGGACAGACAACACACATGGCACAATGGGCAAAGGGGGGCGGGGACAGGGAGCGGGGTGGGACCGGCCCAGGGGCAGGGCCGGACACGGGGAATGGCATCCCGAACCCCATAACAGCACAGCCGGCATGGGCACCCCCACAACGACATAGCCAGTCCCAGAATGGGGGGACCCCCAGGGGCAGAGCACAGGCACAGGGGGAGGCCACACGGAACAGGGAGCGGCCCAGAAATGGTCCACACACACCACACACTGGCGAGGGTGCGAAGGATGGGAGGGAGGAGAGCCGGAGCCGTGCAGCCGGTCCAAATACACACACACCCCAGAGGATGCCGGGAGGTGCGGTTCAGGACCCCAGGACCCCACGGTCACAGTCACCCAAGGGGGGGGGCACGGGCACAGGAGGGATCGCAGGCGGCCTTGGAAGGTCAGCAGCACTCTGGGGTGCTGGGTGGCGGCTCGGAGCTCAGGACATGGCCACAGGAGAAGACAGCCACGGAGGGGAACACCGGTTGCAGAGGCGGACAGGGGAGGCCCGCAGAGGGGCCCCAGAGCCACAGGCAGGGGCAGTGGAACCCCAGGAAACAGGCAGCACAGCAGCGAGGCCGGGACATCATGAAGGGAGCGGGCAGCGACCCACAGCATCAGGGCGGAGGCGGGAGTGCACAGCAGGGCCAGCAACCAGGGCCCAGAAGGCACAGGGGGGCTTACAGCCAGCTGCAGGGGGCCATGAAGGGGCCCAGGGCTGGGTGACCCACCAGGTGCATGAAGTGGGGCCACTGAAGCATGCCCCGATGGTAGCCCAGTGCTGCCATGTGGTGGGCGACCAGGTAGTATGCCTCAAAGGGATCTTGCATGGCAAGCCCCACCTGCACATCGGAGCGGGACCACACACCAGCCAGCACCACCAGCGCTGCCCTGGTGGGCTCCGACAAGCCATAGTCAGAAGCTGGGGGCCACGGAAGGTGACCCAGCTCCAACAGCCGGTAATAGACTGCCCCACGGGACCGCTGGTACCCACGGGCCCCGTGAACACAGCCAAAGAAGGACACAGCCAGGGCGAGGCCCCCCTCCACCAGACAGGCCATGTAGGCAGCCAGGCTGCACACACAGAGAGCAGACATGGTCTCCGCCGCTGACCACCCCACATGTGCGCACCTCATCTCCGGTATGCACTCATCAGGAAAGGGATGAAGCCCCAGTGTCTCCGCGTGCAGCCGGCAGTCGCGGGCACTCGCCTCATAGCCAAAGTAGCGCAGACCAGAGCACAGACTCGCATAGGCACTGGTGAGGCTGTCCAGGCAGCTCAGGAGCAATTCCACGGCCGAGGAATGCCACAGGTCACACAGGGCCATAGTCTCACAGAAGGTCCAGCTATGGGTAAGGCCCCGATTCTTCTGCAAATATTTTCCAAAATTCTGCGACCCAAAATGGAAAATTCTGCAACCCAAAATGGAAAATTCTGTGACCCAATAAAGTTACAAAACCAGTCTAGTAAAATTAAAAATGAGTTCTTTAATAGCAGTAATGACATCTTTATAATTAAAACAAAACATTTATTTACATATTTGCATTAATTAACACATTTTACAGT
>QEPC01012145.1:2325755-2338635 GCA_003113815.1 Sphenodon punctatus
GCGGCGGCGGCAGCAGCGGTGATCCCGGAGCGTCTGGGGAAGCAGCGGCTGGAGGTTGGGCTGGACTCCTTCGGCGGTGGTGGCAGCAGCAGTGGCAATCCTGGAGCAGCTGGGGAAGCAGCGGCTGGAGGTCAGATTGGACTCCTTCGGCGGCAGCAGCAGTAGCAGCAGCGGCCGCTGGAGTCGGGTCCCTCGGCGGCAGTGGCGGTCTCAAGTGGATTCTGGACCGTAAGTGCCATGTGCTGATGTGACCTGCTTTATAAAGGCCACGCAAGCCCCTGATTGGCTTGTGGCCTGAATAAAGCAGGTCCAGGATTGGCTCACCACCAAGAAAGGGAAGTCCCGCGGGGATTTCCCCAGTTTCTGTGATAATCCTGCCTAGGGCAGGATTCTGCATAAATCCCACAAATTGCAGGAGCGCAGAAGACTCAGGGCCCTGGCTATGGCGGGTGCCAAGGGTGGAGGTGTCTGTGAGCCCTGAGGAAGCCCTGCCAGCCATGGTCCAGCACGTGCCTGATACTGACTGGAAGGCAAGAGGGGCCCCACAATCCCTGGAGGGATTGGAGGGGAAGCAGGGGAGCTCCAAGGCCAAGCAATAAGGCCACAGGCCGTAACATTGCCAGGTTAATGAGCGAGGCGTGGGATGCAGACCCTGCCCAGCTGCTGGCACCGAGCACACGTAGAGGACATCCTACACACAGATCAGGGTGGCGAGGACAACAGGCAGCCAGAACACAGAGAGGTGGGAGGTGATGACAGCAGGAATGCAGCTGCAGCCTGCACGCTCCCGGGCGTAGGCTGGACCGTGCACCAGGCCCCGTGTAGGGACCGCAGGTGTGTACAATGGGGCACCTGCTGCCACCCCGTCCCAGTCTCCATGCAAGAGCCGGCCCAGCCGGCTGGGGGGGGACAGCAGAGGTGATTTGGGGCCCCCCAGCCAGTAGGCAGGTCACGAACAGGGGGTGGGGTGACACGTGACCCAGAGTATAATGGGTGTGCCCCCAAGCCACCCAGGGCACTGGTCATCATGGAGCTGGGGCGGTTGGGTGCTTGTGGGATGCACCTAGCAGTCTGCGCAGAGTAGTACTGCTCGCACGCAGACCTCTTGCGCATCCAGACTGCAGAGGTGCACCTGGCCGCCTGCCTGCGGGTGAGCATGGCCTGGAGCGCTGCTAGCACCCGGAGAGCCCACCACGGGTGCAGGCGCTCCCTGGCCCAGCTCAGGGCCCAGAGGGTGTCTAGAATGGTCAGGCAGACCCTCCTCTGCACCCGGAACCGGGCTGCAGTGCTCCGCAAGGTGGCCGACCGACTCCAGTGGCAGAGGGAGACCATGGGCCGCGCTGCCCAGCTCGCTATGCCCATTGCCCGGCAGCTATGGGTCACGGAGTGGGCACAGGGGTGGTGGGCCAGGGCGCTGGCCCAGTGGGACAAGGCCGCCTGGAGAGTACACTTTCGGATGGACAGGCGCACCCTCCTGCAACTCGCGGAGCTGTTAACGCCCTGGCTGGAGCGGCAGCACACCCCCATGTGGACCCCCATTCCCATGGTCCAGCAAGTGGCCATCGGGGTCTGGGCCCTTGCAACACCTGACTCCTGCCAGTCCATCTCGCAGCATTTCGGTGTCGGGGTGAGCACCATCGCTGTTATCCTGCGCGACGTCTGCGAGGTGGTGGAGGGTGTGCTCCTGGACGAGTGATCTAGCTGGTGGACCAGGAGGCCGTGATGGCCAGCTTCGTGACTCGAGGGTTCCCCAACTGCATGGGCACCATGGACGGCACCCACATCAAGATCCTCCACCCCTCTGATGGAGAGGCCACAGAATATGTCAACAGACACGGGTACCACTCCTTGCAGCTGCAGGCGGTCATGGACCACCAGGGGCGGTTCATAGACATTTTCACAGGCCACTCAGGGTGCAGCCACGACGTCCGGATCATGACCATCTCACCCTTCTATGCCTGGATGTACCGCGGGGACTTTGCGGACATGGGGATGACCCAGATTGAGTGGGTGCTGATGCCCCACTGCATCCTGGGGGACCCAGCCTACCCACTCACCCAGTAGCTGATGAAGTCATCATACCCCATTGCCAGGAACCCTGTGGATGCGCTGTACAACACCCGCCTGTGTGCAAGCAGGACCGTGGTTGAGAGGGCCTTCAGGGCCCTCAAGCAGCGCTGGAGGAGTCTCGCAGGACGCCTGGACTACACGGTGGAGACCTCGGCCCTGGTGATTGGAGCCTGCTGTGTGCTGCACAATGTGTGAGAGACCGATGGGGCTGCCCTCGACTACCCAGTACCCCGGCGCACTCCCAGCCCTGTGCCTCTCTATGTGAACACAGAGAACCTGCGGGAGTACTGGTACGCAAAGCGCATCCGTGCCGCCCTGGCCAGGCGGATCAGCTGGGAGGCTGAGGTGTGAGAGCACCCACCCCCGTCGCCTTCCAGAGGCCTACAGGGATCGGGAGGCAGATGTGTGGGCCCAGCAGGTGTGCTGGCTGCTGGGGCGGGGGAGGAGGTGGGGGGGCACCGAGGGGCCCGGCAGTGGGGCCTGGGTGGGCAGGTTGCCTGGCAGGGCGGCTACCATCACGTACGCACTCATGGTCCCCGCGTGCAGAAGCAGTGATGTGCCGATGTCATGGGAGTGGTCCATCTTGGCCAAATGCTCCCTCACCATCCTGTCGATGACCTGTTCCAGGCGCCCAAATGCTTCCACCTGCTGTGCTCCCGCCTCCGTTCCATTCGCACTTCTGCCTACAGCCTCCACTTGTTGCATGGCCCTTTTGGTGGCCACCTACATCCGGTCGATGGCCGTGATCATCTGCTCGCTCTGTTCAATGGTTTAGTGGACTATGTCCTTCACCTGCTCCTCCCTCCAGTCCCGTACCCGATGCTCCCGCATCCATTGCGCTGGGGGCATAGGGCCAGCTTGCTGGGGCCCCTTGGGTCGCCCTGTTGGGGTACACATTAGGGGTTGGTTAGGTGCCCCAGCTGCCCGCCCCCTATCCCGTGGCATGGCTGGCGGGGTCATGCCCCCCCTCTCGGGTTGGCAGTCAGTGCCCTCCCCTGACATTCCTTGCGCCCAGGCTCCCCCTCCCCCACACCGCATGCCCCGGGTCCCCCTCCCAGCCGCCCCTGGTGCCCTCTCCCACCCCCCACTTGCTGGTGTGCCTCACCTGGGACCTCTGGCTGCTCCCAGGGCTGCTCTCTGCCATCCTCCTTGCCCACCTGTCACAGGTGCCGAGGCGTGCCATGCCCTGTGGGGATATGGGAGGGGTTGGGCGGGGGTGGGCTGAACGTGTCCCCCTGCGGTGCCCCGGGCTCCCTTCCCATGGTCAGGGGTGCCCGTGGTTGCTGGGAGCAGCCCAGTGCCCGGTGTGCCCCCCTTGGCCCATCCCCCTGGACCGTGTCTCCTCCCGCCCACTTGCTTACCCTCGATGTCGGTCTCGGAGCCCTCCGAGGCCGGTCCCTCAGTATTACTGGGGTCCCCCTGTGTCCACTGGCTGAGGGTAACCAGTGTGCTGGCCTTGGATTCTCCTGGTCTGGACGGGGCTGGGGCCTCTCGGGGCTGGTGCGCGAGGGGGGCCTGCAGGTCCCCGAGGTCCCGGGGCATTCCTCTTGGGGGGTGGGGTCCCTGGACCCGGTGCCTTCTAGGGGGCAGGGAGAGGAGGGGGTACCTTGGCCCGTTTTCTGCCCTGGACCACGGTGCTCCTCACGAGACATGGGGCGACAATGGAGCCCTTCATGTGCAGGATGCAGTCCAGGGCATCATAATAGGGGGTGGTCCGGCCTCCATGCCCAGACCACTGGTTGTTGTCCCTGATGGCCTTGTACCCCCTCTTGAGCTCCTTGACCTTTGATCTGCACTGGGCCACGGTCCTGTGGTGCCCCGCCATCTCCATGTCCTGCACGATCTCATGGTAGATGTGCTCATTCCTCTGGTTGACCCCAAACTCCAGCTGATGCTCCAGGGTCCCCCAGGTCCTAATAAAGTCCTGGGTTTCCCTGTACCCCGATTGCCCCCCTCGGTGGTATGGCCGTCTCCTGTGTGGGCCCTGCCGGTCCTCCTCCTTGACCACCACCTCCTGGCCACTGCCCATCTCCTCCAGGGGCTCAGACTCCCGGGCCCATTTCCGTGTCTGTGGGTCATAAGGGGGTGTGTGTTGGTTGCTGGGTTGCCTCATCCTTATGGCCCTTCCCCCATCCCCCCCTGCTGGCCCACCCACCCCTCTTGGTGCCCCTGTGCCCTTGCACACAGACACCCTTTGATCCCCTTACCTATTTCTGGGGTGCCTCATCCCCAGGACTGGTTGTCATCTCTGGGGCGGCCTGTCCCGGCTGCTGCTGTTGCTGCTGCTGCTGCTGTCCCTCCACCGCCTCCGTGTGCAGCATGACCACCGTCACCTGCGTCTCCACCTGCTCCTCCTCCTCCTGCCTTGCTCTCTCCTCCCTTCCATCTCGCTCCATCCCGCCACGTCCCCCTGCTGCTGTGTGCCATTTAAATCTCCCTCCCCAGCCTGTGTTGTTGCTCGTTGCCTGGCAGCGACACTGCATGCTTTGTCCCTGGCTGGGAATCATTTTGCTTGATTCCGGCCAGTCGTTGCCATTCAGACGTTACTTTTTGTTGTTTCCCAGTGGGAATCGCTTTGACCACGCTTTCAGAGATGGTCCGGGTTCGACCTCCAGAAGAGTGGTTGATTTTGTCCCCTGCTGGGTATTGACTGTGGTGAACATCTGGCGTCCGCCGAACAGATGTTCAGGGCCCTTTGGCCCCGCCGCGGGGTTAAGTGTGGTTCACTGTGGTTGACTGTGATCTCATAACGTCTGAAAACACCCAATGTGATCCAGAGGACAGACCACAGGTCTTGGGGGCTGTGAGGTTTGAGTTTGGTTTTGCTGGACTCACTGGGAGACAATCTATAAGTCACCTTTCCTTGCCCTCAGTTCCACATCTGTAAGCTTGGAACATTAATATTGACATACAGTACCCACCTTACAGGGATGTTGCAATGATCATCAAGCTAAATGAGAGCCAGCATAGCCTAGTCGATAAGGCATTGACTTGGCTCTGCGAGACCAGGTTTTAAACCCCATCTTAGCCATGAGCTCACTGGACAGGCTTGGACAAGTCAAAACAAACAATGACCCCACAGAGGTGTTGTGAGGGTGAATTAGAAGAGGATTGTAAAGCACTTTGAACACTAAAATCTCTATATAAATATGATGGTCCTAAAGTATTATATTTTTTTAAAGTGCTACCAGAGACATCCCTAGCTTTTTGGCTCCCCTCCCTTTCCTCCTTTTACTATCTTACCATCAGCATGTATTCAGTCAATTTATTTATTAGAAATCAGCTCAGGTCATGTACCAATACAAACAAACAGACATCCAAGAACAGAAACAGGTTAATAAACATAAAGTAAGTAGAACACAATAAAATTGGCAATTCCTCCCCCCCCCGATGCATACGCCCGATACAAAGCCCTTCAGCTTTTAAAGCAAAAGCTGCTAATCTCAAGATAAAAGACTCTTCTTCCTGCTCTAGGATCCAAACAGTTTTTTCCCATTTCGAAAAAGATCCTGAATAGTGGGGCGAGGGAAGCAAATAGCATAACCTAATTTCATTGTAAATCTGACATTCTAGCAAATTTTGTACCATGTCTTCAACAACTGTAGCACAACAGGGACAAAATCTAATTTCCTTGGGTTTCCTTGCTGTACGCCCATTAAGAATAGCCGTTGGAATCTGTTCAAAACATAATCTAATGAAAGCCTTGCGTAAATTGGGCTTTAAATTTAAATTGAGATATTTCTCCATGCTCCTTTGCTGTTTTAGATTAATATATAGTGGTGCTAAGTGACAGAAACATACAAGGGCTAGATCTCTCTGATTCTCTATATCTCTAATTCTTTGAAACAACTGTCATCTGAAACCGAGAACAAACAGTTAGTCTCAGTAAAATAATTAAACCCTGTATATCTAAGGATATTCATAATAAACAGCAACCATGGTGATTTATTGGAAGAAGAAAACTCATATTTTCCAATAAGGCCATCTTTGGAAGCCTACAAGGTGAAGGGGTCAAAAGTCTAAACCAAATATTCATGATCCTAATATGAATTTTAGAGATAATAGACTCACTACCTATCTCCAGATGCAAAAAGGGAGCTGGAAATGAAGGAGGCAAACATAGCACAGATCTTAAGAACTTATTTTGTATAATCTTTATTTCATCCTTAACTGAAAAAACCAGACTTCACTTCCATATAACTGAGAGTTCACCTTAGCCTTGAACGCTCTTAATGGAGTATCAATCTGTTTTCCTGCCACTGGGGCATGGAATTTTCTAATAGCCTCTGCTGTCTGAGAAGATCTATTTTTGGAGTGCTGCATTTGTAACTTCCACAAAAAAAGATGAAAAAACTAGTCCCAAATATTTATAAGTCTGTACCTTCTCCAATTTAGCTTGCCCCAGTTTCCATGTGAAATTCAATTTCCTCTAGCCCCAGATCATGATTTTTGTTTTCTCATGATTAATCCTTAAATTGTTCTTGGACCATAGCTGTTCAAATGCCAAGATAGCCCTCTGCAAATCTATCAGGGATCTAGAAAGTAAGACCGTATCGTCTGCATATAACATTGTTGGTATCCCAGATGACAATAAATTGGGAGAGTGAAAGTTTCCATTCAACATCTGGGCAACAGTATCATCCATGAATAAACTGAATAGAGTAGAAGCAAGGATACAACCTTGTCCTACTCCCTAATCGTAAAGAATCTGGGGGTAAGTTTTATTTATTTTATTTATTTATTTATTTTTGTAACTTATACCCCGCACCCTCCTGTAACCAGCTCGGGGCGGCTTCCAACAATTCACAATATAAAACCTGTCTCTTATACACATCTAGATGTGTATAAGAGACAGGCATGGAGCACTGGTGTAATATGCTCCCGATGGCCCATCCCCGTGAGGAGACGAGCCGCTGTATTCTGTACTAGCTGCAGCCTCCGAATCAGGAACAAGGGAAGCCTCACGTAGAGCACGTTGCAGTAGTCCAGCCTCTAGGTGACGAAGGCATGGATGAGGGAGGCCAGGTCCGGGCCGGAGACAAACAGACGCAGTCTACGCACCAGATACAACTGACGGAAGGCAGTCTTAACGACTGCCTCCACCTGCTGCTCCAGGCGCAGGTCTGCGTCCAATATCACCCCCAGACTCCGGACCTGTTGAGCTATAGGAGGGTGAACCCCCCCAATCAGGGGGGCCACTACCTCCCTCACTCTTCCCACCAACATCACCTCCGTCTTATTGGGGTTGAGCTTCAGTCTGCTCTGCTGCATCCATTCCACCACGGCCTCCAAACACTGGGATAGCAATGAGACAGCAGGGTCTGGGTCAGTTCACCCTTTAACCCCCACCGCACCTATGCCCAAGTACTGGAATGATAAGCAATCAGTAACTGCAGCAATGGGAGGTCTCAGCCCATTCTATCAAGTTTTCCCCAAGAAGTTTTTTATCTACAGTATCAAAAGCCGCAACCAAATCCATGAATGCTACATATAGAGATGATCTCTTGATCTTAACATATTTATGTATAAAAAACTGTAAAACAAATAAATGGTCAGAGGTAGAAAAACCAGGCCTCAAGCCTGCTTGTTGTTCACACAAAATATCCAAACCTCCCAACCAGTCATTAAGATGTCGTAAAAGATATCAATATCTCCACAAAGTTTTTTGGTTGACAAGAGTAATCAGTAGGAGTGTGCATAGGCCCCCATGTTGTTTTTGTTTTTCATTTTCATTATTCAAAAATGTTGTTTTCATTATTGTTATTAACGACAATGTCGTTGTTGTTACCGTTTCAAATTAAGATTTTATTTTTGGTATCGGTATCGTTATTGATTCCCGTGCGCAACTAATATCTATCTAAATCTAACGGAGACAGGGGAAGGGAAAAGTAAAAATATATATTATCTAATCAATTATCTGTATAACTATTGTAATCTAATCTATATGTTGTTGTTATTATTTATTAATTATTATTATTATTTATTATAAGCATTTGTATAGCGCCAGCTGTGTACCTGGTGCTTTACAGAACAATAAGATAGACGTGGTCCCTGCCTACGGCTTACAATCTAATAGACACGGACAGAACAATAAGATAGACGTGGTCCCTGCCTACGGCTTACAATCTAATAAACACAGAGGGGGAAGACAAGGAGAGGGGACATAGGGAGAGACAAGGGATAAATTACATTCAAGAAGATGCAAAGTCTCAGGTGCACGTGCTTGGCTTGGTTGCAGCAGACAGCAAATATTGAAAGGAAAATTCTAACAGGCGTCGGGAAAGGCGGCGAGGAAGAGGTGGGTTTTGAGAAGGGATTTGAAGGTGCGGAGGGAGGGGGCAAGATGGATGTGGGCAGGGAGGGAGTTCCAGGCATGGGGGGCAGCAAGGGAGAAGGGACAAAGGCGGTTAGGGGAGACGAGGGAGAGCGAGGGAGGGGACAGAGGATGAGCCGAGAGTGCATGCAGGAGTGTGTAAGGAGACTAGGACTGAGAGATAAGGGGGAGCCAAATTGTGAAGGGATTTGTAAGTGAACACCAGGAGTTGTGAAGGATGCGTTGGGGAAGGGGGAGCCAGTGAAGTGAGGAGAGGAGAGGCTGCACATGGTCAAAGTGACGGGCCGAGTGGATGACCCTAGCAGCAGAGTTTTGGATGGAGAAAAGGGGGGGACAAATGAGAGTGGGGGAAGCCAGTGAGTAGGAGGTTGCAGTAGTCAAGGCGAGAGATGATCATGGTATGAACAAGGGTTTTGGCTGAAGAGACCGAGAGAAAGGGGTGAATCCGAGCAATGTTGTGGAGGATGAAGCAGCAGGACATGGCAACAGAGTCAATGTAGGGTTTAAGGAAAGGTGAGTGTTGAAGATGAAGCCCAAGCTACGGGCTTGGGGAATGGGGCGGATGGTGACCCCATCAATAAGGATGGACATGGAAGAGGGAGAGGAAGAGGAAGGGAAGGGAGGAAAGATGAGTTCAGTCTTAGCCATGTTGAGCTTGAGCTGATGGCGGGACATCCTGGCGGAGATATCAGAGAGACAGTTGATGAGGCGAGCTTGGACAGAAGGGGAGAGAGAGGTAGTGGAGAGATAGAGTTGAGTGTCGTCAGCATAAAGGTGATATTGGAAGCCGTGGGAGGCAATGAGTTTGCCAAGGTACAGGGTGTAGATAGAGAAGAGAAGAGGGCCCAGGACAGAGCCTTGGGGGACCCCAACCAAGAGGGGGAGGGAGGAGGAGTTAGAATTGGAAAGAGACACGTTAAAGGAGCAGTCAGAGAGGTAGGAAGAGAACTAGTCAAGAACAGAGCCGCAGAAACCTAGGGAGTGAAGGGAGTCCAGTAGGAGTGAGTGGTCGACAGGGTCAAAGGCAGCAGAGGGGTCAAGGAGGACAAGAATGGAGTAAAGGTGCTTAGGTTTAGTGACAAGTAGATCATTGGTGATCTTGGCAAGGGCAGTTTCAGTGGAGTGAAGGGGGCGGAAGCTAGATTGGAGAGGGTCCAGGGAGGAGTTAGCAGAGAGGAGGTCCAGGCAGCGGGATGTAGGGTATGAGGAAGGACAGGTATTGGTAACACAGTGAGGGCTAGGGAGGATTTTTTGTGTGCAAGCACCACAGTTCTGTAAATGCAACCTGACAAGCAGAGCTCTCATAGAACGGAGAGAAAAAGCCTGGCCCTCCCATTATAAAGGGTTGCAGTGCCCTCCCTCAGAGCCCCCCTGATTGGTTGTGGGAGGCAGCAGGCATTGAGCAATCACAGAGTGCTATGAGACTGTTGGGGCCTGCTTGCACTGCTCATTGGCCAGCAATACATCCATCAGATACTGTTGAGCTGCTCGCTCCTCCCAATACAGGCACAGTTCAAGAGTTCAACCCTGTTTAGGGCTCCGAGATGTCTGCTCCCTCCTCCCTTTCCCCCATTTTCCCTCCAAAACCCAACTGCCACAGCACTAATAATGACAACAATAATGACATCGTCATTATCGTTATTCTCGGTTGTCGTTTTCATTATTGTTATTCTCAGTTGACGTTTTCATTATTGCAATAACAAAAATGACAAAAATGACAGTTTTTGTTATCGTTATTATAATGAAAATGAAATGCACACTAGGAATGTGCGAACAGAACGCGGTTCAGATGTTCGGTCGTTCGGTTCAGGAACCAAGTTTGAATTCGGTCATTCAGTTTGGGAACCAAGTTCGGGTTCAGTTCTTCGGTTCGGCCGAACAGAACGCTATTTGCTTTCTGTATTCTGCTTTGCAAAATAAGGCCTTGGAAAGTGCTCCACACAGGCCTTAGACCTAGACACTGAGACTCCTTTCGCCGGTGTTTTTCATAACAAATAGGCCAAGTAACCTTGCAGCTGGAAAGCCAAATTAACCTTGTTAGGCACCATATATTATAAACAGTTTGGCTCATATAGTTTTGAGAAGAACTAACCCAAATATGTAAACATTGTGTGTAATGTAGTAGTTTTTCATCTCTGTATTACGTAGCACTTTGAGTGACATGCCTGTATCTTTTGCCTGTAGTGTAATCTATAAAATACTTGTGTATTCTGGGAGGGGCAGACCAAACTGTTTCCCTGCATGGAGACAGTGTTGCTCTCCCTCTCAGCGCTTTGAGATCGATAAAGACTCTGACAGATTTCACCAACAGTGTAAGTATAAATTATTCTTCGACAGGGAGGAGGGGATGATTCAATGGAGGGGAGGGAGAAAGAACACAGGGATGGGTAAAAAATAAAAATAACACCTAAATCTATCTAATCTAATCTAAATAAATGATACTAGGGAGGTAAATGTGTGGGATGGGCGAAATAGGAGGAAGATGGCAATGGATTAGGAACACAAACTGCTGAAAGCGGGAGACTTCTGAAAACGCCCCCTGGCAGGATCAGTGGCTAGCTCAGAAGGTGTTGGAAGGGGGGAGGGCAATGACTTTTGTTACTTGCTGCGCCCGCCTTACCACAAGCCCCATTGGCTCTGTGTAGCCTAGCCCCCCCCCATCCCCCATGTCCAATCGCAGACTGCAAAACCAGTGGACTGAGGAAAAAAGGGATGGTGATTGGGCAGGCAGGCTGCTACTCCAAGCCTCTCCACCCCTGGTGCCTGGAAGTCTGCTCCTCAGCTGTCCCCCTCCTGCCTGTGCCTGGCAGTCACGTTTTTCCCGCCTGAACTCGATCCGAACGCGGCCGAACTGTTCGGTCATTTTCGAGTTCGGTTCAGTCAGTTCGGAAGTTCAGTTCGGTTGTCCGAACAGACCAAGTTCGGTCTGAACTCCGAACATCTGAACCGCGTTCGCACATCCCTAATGCACACCCCTACTAATGGGATGATACAATTGAGGGTTCTTTCTACATCCCTTTTTAAAAATAGGGACAATTATACTTCTCTTCCATGAATCAGGGAATAAACAAGAATCAATAATTGCGTTATACCAACTAACCAATATGGGCACCCACCAATCTAGATCTGAAAGATAGACTTCCATTTGGATTCCATCAGGGTCAGGGACCTTTCCCTTTCACTGCTTTTTTAACAATTCCACAATTATTTCTGAATTTACCTTGTAAAAGAACCTGCTAGATTCCATGCTAACAATCTCCCTCCATGACATCCAAGATGGAGAAGAAAACTGGGCTGCATAATAACTCACCCATTGAGCTGGTGGGATGTTTGCCTCGATGTTAATGTTAACTTTGCCCATTCTTTTATTCACTAAGAACCAAGATTTCTTAGTGTCCTTATTTTTAATTGCCACTTTTAATTTTCCCCATTGTTTTTCTACAAAACTTGCTTTCTTTTTACAAAGGAATAATTTGTATTCCTTCCTTAATGCCTTAAAGACCTCTAAGGTTTTTCTATCTCCTTCATATACTTCTTTACTTTTCCTATTTAATAACCTCTTCTTTTTGTCACGTTCTCTGTCATACCAAGATTTACCTCTCATCCTTTTATGATGTGACTTTTGATCAACTCCAGATGTGAACAACATACCTGTAAGCAAATTGAATAACTGTAAGCAGTACTTAAACACCCTTTGTGAAGATGGAACCGAGATCACCTCTCGTCTTACATCAAAAATTTCATCTTCATAGAGCAGCTTTGTGAATCTTAATGCTAGGTCCCAGTCCCAGATTACTTTTTTATTGACAACTACTGGAACAACTTCCCCCGCAAGAGCCGAGGTAGTCCTTTGCCTGACTACACCTTGTTTTTTACCACCCTGGGATTTTTTTTACCACCCTAACACAAAAACCATTTTCAAATAGAGACAAGGACTCTTAGGAAAACTCAGAGTGGTGTATGATAAGAGGGTGCTTAGAGAAGACTACCATAGTCTGCCCTACAGATATTAACCATGGACGTTAGGTGGCAACACCCTTTCTCTGATCTAATCACAGGGCCGAGTGGGTCTGGTAAAACATACTTTATAAAAAATCTGTTAGACCATGGGAGGCATGTGCTTTCCACCATGCCTGACAATGTAGTATGGTGTTACAGCTGCTGGCAGCCATTGTATAAAGTGATACTTTGTAAATACCCCTTTGTTAAGTTTGTAGAGGGTCTGCCCGACACTCTGACAGATGATGCTTTGTTCCCTGTTAATAAAACGAGCTGGGTCATAGTAGATGATCTAATGCAGGCTGCCTCAGAGAGTGATGAGGTAGAAAAAGCATTCACCAAGTATGTGCAACATAGTAATATGAGCATTTTGTTTATAGTTCAGAACTTCTCCTGCAGGGGTAAAAAGAGTAGAACCATTCACTTGAACACAAAGTATTTGGTGATTTTTAAGAATCCTAGAGATAAGCTTCAGGT
>QEPC01012145.1:2346415-2412169 GCA_003113815.1 Sphenodon punctatus
GTCCCGCTGCCGCTCTGCATTTTACTGTGTTGGGGGGGGTGTCCCGCTGCCGCTCTGCATTTTACTGTGTTGGGGGGGGTGTCCCGCTGCCGCTCTGCATTTTACTGTGTTGGGGGGGGCGTCCCGCTGCCGCTCTGCATTTTACTGTGTTGGGAGGGGCGTCCCGCTGCCGCTCTGCATTTTACTGTGTTGAGGGGGGGCGTCCCGCTGCCTCTCTGCATTTTACTGTGTTGGGGGTCGCAGAATTTCAGAAAATTTTTTGCAGAAGAATCGGGGCCCTGCTGTTGATCTGGAAAAAAGGGGGGGGGGTCTCACTAATTTGCCCTTCACTCCCCAGACGGCCCTCTCCCCCCAAAGACTAGAATAAAACACTTACCCTCTTGCACTCGTGGAGATGTCTGTTCAGCCATCTCTCTCCCTTGCTCTAGCTACCAGTCTTGGTATTTGCTAACCATGCAAATGGGGGGGAGGGGGGAATGAGACGGAGAAACAGGTCTGGACGTTTTTTAAAAAAGACAGGCCTTGAAAATAAGAACCAGCTAACCTGCACTCCTAGACCCCTTCACAGCAAATTTTACTACCCCTGTAAAGTTTCTTATCAAGCGTGTTAAATACTCACTCAGAAGGCTCATTATTTCTTAACATCTCTTTTGCTATTGTGTACTGTTTATGTGACAATGTGGTTGTGTAGTGTTTGTGCAGACTGTGTTTTGGAACTAATCTTCCTAGACCTTAGGGTGGGCAGGGGTAGTGGCATACACATTCATACATATTTCTGTTCCCAGGGGTTGGTGCCCAAGAAAGACAGCACTGTATAGCTGCTTCCTTTAGCCCGGGTTCTCTGACCCTACTGGTGAGCTGGCTTAACAACACCCCAAGATCATAGCTTACTTTGTTAATAGGATAGAGTACACAATACTTTCAATTGTGACCCTTTATAGGGGTTTGTGAGTTTTTTTGTAACACACACACACACATGGCTGAAGGGGGACCCTTGAAATAGGGCTACTCCTTTGAATGAGTGATTTTTAAACAAGCTGTACCCTTACAGACCCCAAGATACTCTTCCTGTCAGCGGAGATGGAACTACCCCCAACAGCATGAAGCCTCTATGGGGGTTGAACTCATAAGGGGGACAGAAAACTAAATGGAAACCACCCCTGAGTGACATTATTAAAATGGTAGAGTTAAAGTTGATGAGTAAGTGCCCTCTCTTTTTGTTCTTGTCTTTTTTGGTGATTACATTATATTATCACCCTTTCGACTGGTAATTTCAGAGGGACCATTATTTTTATTATTTATATAGTGCCAGCAATGTGCTTGGTGCTGACCAGTCATAGAGACAGGTCTCTCTCCCAAGGGACTTGCAGTCTAGCATGGTCAAGGGATAAAAGACCAGGCTTGGATTTAGGACTGGGTAGCTGTGCTGGGCCCCATGAGGGGAGTGAGTGCAGGAAGCACTAGCTCCAGCCTCAAGAGTGGTGGCATGATGCCTCCACTCCTGAAACTCCCAGGTTGGCACTTCCTGTGGGGGTTGGACAGAATTTCCTATGGGAGCCCTGTGTGGGAGGTGGGGCCTTGTTGGAAGCTTCAGACAAAACATCAGAACTTCTTGTTGTGGCTACTGCTGCTGCTCCTCAAGGGGGCAGGCACTGATGCAGCTGCTACTCCTGAGTGTGGTTCCCAGGAGGTACTCCCCACCTTCCCCACCTTCTCTGACATGAAGCCTTTACCCCACCTCCTGCTGTGTGTGTGTGTTTGTGTGGCAAAGCCACACGAGATGCTAACCTGATTTGGGCAGCATTACCCTTTGCTGCATCTTCTGGGGAAGCCTGGAGATGCAGCGTATAGCAGCATCGCAACCTCCCCCCCAGCACCTCTAAGATGAGAAGCACTGCGGGGTGGGGCAGAAGTGGCCTTTGAAACTTACAAGCTCCAGCTGGGACCAGTACGGAGCTGGTCTCTACAGAAGTCCTGGCTGGGGCCTGTGACTTTCAAAGGCTAGCCAGTGCGTTTGACCAGTCCAATGGATTCCATATGGGCATCAATGGTTCCCGAATGGGGCTGGGTCAATTCGACTTCCCCAGATTCATTGGGTGCCCAAATCTTCAGGAGCTCAGTTGCAACTCTGTCCACATCTCAAACCACATCCCCCTCCTCATTCATTCACTCAACTCAGACTCTCTCTCTCTCTCCCCCCCGCCCCCAACACACAAACTTTCCCACCAGGGCCAGCTTTAGAATTTGTGGGGTCCAGGGTGAAGCTAAAATGCAGGGGCACTACCTCCCCTGTGGTGTGTCAGTGGCCTTTGAAGCGACCTCTCAGGTTCTGTGGGGGGAAGCTGGGTTTCTCAGCACTCTCAGCTGGCACTTGTCAGTTTCAAAAGCAGCTTCCCGGCCACAGCACCTATCAGAGTGCTGGGGGGTGCGGAGGGGGGACACTCCAGCCTGCGTTGAAACTAACACTGCTTTTAAACGAGGCGCTGAAAAGCACCTCCTGAGCTGCGCGTTGAGAGAGAAGCCACCAGAAGTGACGTGCTCCCCATTGCTGGTAGCGGCGGCGGCTGGAGACGTGGTGCTTTGAAGAGGTGCGTTCTATAGGCCTGAAAACTGAGGTCTATAGAACGCGCCTCTTCAAAGCATCATGTCTCCAGCCGCCGCCGCCCTGCTGGCAATGGGGAGCATGTCACTTCCGGCGGCTTCTCTCTCAATGCATGGCTCAGGAGACATTTTTCAGCGCCTCGTTTAAAAGCAGTGTTAGAGGCCCTGGCTGGAGTGCTGTGGAGCCAGGCTCTACAGAGCTCCTGCCTGAGGCTTGTCTGATTCTCAGGGTAATGCTCACATTTTCAGGCATTGGGTATCCAATTAGTCCTTGGGTAGCTTGTTGGGTGCCCGAAAATGTGGGCATTACCCATGGGTACTAATTTTAGTACCTGATGCAGTTCTAAATGTGGAGCTTGCCATGCAGGCGAATGAGGGCTACTGCAGTGTGGCTTCCAGTCCCCAGGGGTCGCTGGGGCTGTGCATCAGAAGAGCATGGGGGACGAACACAACACTTGCCCGTCTATCCCGTTCGTTGCACAGAACCTGTGACTGCCGCCTGCGTGCAGGTTCCATAGAGCGACCCTGGACTCCAGCCGGCTAATCTCTTGTTTCTTTTCACACAGAGAGACAAACAAGCGGTATCTCATTTATTTGGAAGCAATTAAATCAATCAAGAATCTGATTAGTATTGGGGCATTTATTATTTAGATGTGTGCTATGTCTCTGACCTACGATATCATTCACAGTTTACAGACTACTACCCTGTATATTGACATGCTAGGGCTGTTTTCAGATTAGCATAATACTGGTATTATTCCCTATAAATCTGGATTGAAGGTGATCGTCTGAACAGACATAAGTATAAATAGTTCTACTTCCGGGTTGAATCCTGGTTAAATACCGATCTAGTTCAACCTGGATTTAAAGGTGTTATCTATATCTTTTTCTAACAATGTCAGCATAACAATTGTGTGAACACCTAGCCCGATATTAAGCCCCTAGACCAGGGGCGGGGAACCTCAGGCCCGGGGGCCAAATGCGGCCCATGGCAAGTTTTTATGTGGTCCCTTTCCACTTCCTGGATCTGGCCCTTGGATCCAGTTCTCACCTCCAATCGCTGAATAACTGAGCTCCAGGGAAGTGAGCAGAGATGAGACCATGCAAACAAGGGTAGAGGACAGTTCCATGGCACAGATCCATGATTTGGGGCCTCCTTTCCTTGAGCGCATCCCTTAAGCACCCCCACCCCAACGTCTCTGTGGCCCTCAGAGCTTGTGCAAGCTTTGAAAGTGGCCCCTGGCACGGAAAAGTTTCCCCCGCCCTGCCCTAGACCATAGAGATTTGCAGGTAGAGTTTACGTCCCCTCTCTACTCGACCCATCTGCTCCAGGAGCCCATGACAGCAAGTGGCAGGCAGCAAGGACATTTTGAGGACAGGGGTTTGCAGCTGCCCACACAGCAGCCAGGAAAGGCACCCAGGCAGGAAGCTGACCAGAGATGCAGGGACTCTGTTCCCTGATTTCTTTTCCTTTTATTTTAGATTTATTAAAGTTTTTTTTTCCTTCTCATTTCTTTATCTGTTTTTTAAACTGTGTGGTCTGCATCTGGGCAGCCATCTACTGCACACACTCTGCTTCCTCTCCACTCTCTGAGCCTTGGCAAGGCAGGAGCCCCTCAAGACATGCTCTCCCTCCCCTACACATGGGCAGTGAACTCACCCGTAATACTGCTAGAATCCGATATCCTCGGGGCCCCAGAAGCTGTATAATGAGGCTTGAGTTGGATGAGCCCCAGATCACTGTTGCCTGTGAGTGAGGCAATCCAAGTTCCATACCCACTTTAAACTTAGATCCAACAATTAGATCAGATCTAATAATCAGATCCAAATTTAAAGCGGGGCTGGGACTTGGATTGCCTCACTCACACGCAACAGCAATCCAGGGCTCATTATACAGCTTCAGGGGCCTCGTATATTGTAGAGTTAGCTTTCTGTTCAATAACACACAGCAGAAGTTTCTTCAAAACAGAACTTTACTAAGAACTCAGAAGACATGCTTCCATACTGTACAGACTGCATGGGACAAGATGGAGGACAGAGAGGAGACAAGGAGAGAGAGAAAACCTGTTTCATCCCCTGACCCTCCCCCTACTGGACAAGCCCCATATTAAGCTTGCAGGGCTTGCAATGGGCTTTTACTTGTGACTGTTGCACAATCCAACACCCCTTCTCAACAGTCACTAGTCAAACCCACTAGGTTCATTCTTCTTAATAGCTTGCGATGACATTCCCCTGCTAGTGGCTTCGTGAACACATTCACTGTCAGATTGCAGATCTATGAGTTCTTGTTCCTGTGAGTCTTTCAGGAAATGGTATTTTACATCAATGTGCTTGGTTCTGGGGGTTGATTCTTTCTGTTTGCATCTGCGCTATACATCATTGGTTGTCTTCCAGAATCAGCATGGGTCTGTCCAATTTTTGCCCCAGAGCGTTCAAAAGCTGTCGCAACCAGAAAACTTCTTGGCTGGCATGTGCCGCTGCCACGTACTCTGCCTCCATAGAGGAAAGTGTCACAGAGGCTTGTTTCCTACTGCACCAGTTGATGGGTCCTCCAACAAGCAAGAATAGGTACCCGCTGGTAGATTTTCGGTCCGAATGGTCTCCATTTTGTCTTCTTACTAAAGGAACTGTGCCTGAAAAGCCTGAGTAAAGTTCTTGTTTAAAGCTTCACCTGTATTTGTCCTTAATGGTTGGGAATCAGATATTACTCTGCAACACCACAGACATCAGATTCTAGTAGCATTACATGCGAGTTCACCCTGAGTCTTGGGAGTGGATTGAGCAGCGCCCATGCTACTTGAGGTTCTCCTCTCCTGGCCGGGCTAGGAGACCAGGACTGGCACTCTCCCCTTCCCAAAGGGATCCGACTTCCACGTTTCAGGCAGAGGCGCTCACAAGCCGCTTATAAAGAGCCACAAACCAGAAGCAGGTAAATGGGATGATAATCCCATGCGCCTTGTCTCTGACCCCTCTGATCTCCCTCTGCAATGGAAGTGGCAGAGCCATACCCACCTCTGAAATGGGAGCAGCAGGAGAGAAATTGACATTTAGCTGCAGTGAACCATGGGACTGATTGAGTCCTCCTGGGACCCCTATACCAGGATAAGCATTCAGACAGCCATACTGATTTAATGATTTATATCGGCATGATGACCACGATCATCTGAACACTTAATCCTGATTAAAACCACGTGACTATAATGCCAGTTTTCTTAAATAATGCCGGCATTAGACCGTTCGTCAGAAAACAGCCTCCTGCATGTTGACAAGCTAAATGTTCCATTTGATTTGAATTAGGCTTTGTTCTTGGTCAAGTTCCCAAAGGTTAAAAAATAAAAACAAAAAAACCCAACCCAGCTCCTATTGTGTATTGTTCCTATCTAGTTTTCTTTTCTGGCAGCCTTTTCTGTGAGGAATGCGATGCCAAGCACAGATTAAAGTGCTAGCATCTGTTAAGATGCTTGGTGTTGCATTGGCTACTACCTGAAAATGAACTGGTACCTGAAGTAGTAAAATGGCATAATTAGGGCCAGATTAAGCTAACTGGGGCTTGGGCTGCTGTAGTTCTGGACAGCCCTCTTTGTATTTTAATATCTGCAGTTTGAGAGCAGTGTCCGCTCCAAACCTACCTGGGAAGAGAAAAGGGCTAAAGTGTATTCATTTCTGGGGTCCAAGTTACAGCCCATAAAGCACATCCAATCTGGATGTAATCCATGGTTAACTACAAATAAAATCAGTATTAGCTTTAACGTAGTGTATATATATGATTTAGAAGAAGCAGAAGCTCTGTTGTATCATTCAAGGGAAGTGTGAAAAACCAGTGCAGGTCTGCTTGTTCGCTGTACATTTCCTATGCAATGTACAGAGCAAAACTAGGTGAGTGCAAAAAAGTGCCGGTAGCCTGCAAATATTAGTTCTCTCACAGGATCTTCAATTAGTCTCTGTATGGTTGTTTTAATCAACTTAGCAGCCCCTTATAAAAAGTTGATTCATTGCTTCAGTATTGACAAAAAGAGAAAAAACCTCTGCTTGGTGAATCATTGGCATTAGTGTGAGCCTGAGCATCTTCCAGAGGCAACATGAAACCGATTTATTTGGCTAGGCATTTAGCAGGAAGGAATAATGCCTGGGGAGTTGCTTTTAAGGGAATTTTATATTTTCCGCAGTTGGTTATTTTAAGGGTTTTATCATATGCATTAAGTATATAAATAAGTATTAAGTATTATCACCATTAAATATTATCGTTATTATTAGTAAGTATTAAGTCACCAACGGCCTCCTCGTAGCTTAGTTTAAGATCCTCTATTCATCTTTTTCCTGCTTGACTTCTCTGCTACCTTTGACACTATCGACCTTTCCCTCCTTAACTCTCTTGGTTTCCAGGGCTCAGTTCCTAACTGGTTCTCTTCCTATCTCTCTAACAGCTCCTTCAGCATTTCTCTTGCTGGCACCTCTTTCATCTCCCTTCCCCTCTTGGTTGGAGTTCCCTAGAACTCTGTCCTCTGACCCCTTCTCTACTCTCTTTATGCTTTATCTCTTGGCAAACTCATAAAATCTCATGGCTTCCAGTGTCACCTATATGCCAATTGTGATAGGGTGGTGCCTACTTATGATAAGTGTTGTCAGGATCCAGCCCAAAGTCAGCCAGTCTCCTTAGGTATTTAACTCAGGTCACTTTATTCAGGATTCCTCACATGATTCCCCAGTACCTGGACATATATAGTTCAGGCCTGGGCCCCAGTGTCTTGGTCCAGACCTTCTCCAAGCTGTCTGGGCTGGACACAGTCCTTCTTGCAACTTCTAGCAAACCCCAATTTCTCATTAGCCCCAATGCACCTGGGGTCAGGCAAACTCCCCTGGCTACTACAAGCCCCTACCTTTAACAAGTTTTAGCACAGGCAAACATAGCCACTGTATTTCAAACCCAGTCACTCGTAATCCTTTCATAGACTACTCACTGTCCAGAGGGTCAAACATCTTTCACTGTCTGTAGTTCTTTAGGCAGGACTCCTCTTCTGTGCCATAAGCATACCCATCCTCAGGGAGAGCAGCTTCTCCCAGTCCTGCTTCCTTCTTGGCATTCTCTTCCCGCAGGTCTCCCTGTAAACGCTTGCTCCCTCAGCAGCCTCTGTAACTGCACTGCTCTCCGCTGCTTGCTAGAGCCACGCCCTCACACAGGTACACCTTCATCAAGTGCGCTCCTCCTCCTGGTCATGCACCTGCAACTCAGCCAGTGCAACTCACATGCAGGTGCTATCTGCAGTCTCAAAGGATCTACAGCCTTCATGAGCTCTGCTCGGTTACACCAATGACAACCAATTCTATCCTGCCACCCATATCTAGAGCTTCAACTCATTGCTCGGATTACACCGTTTTTCCTGAGTATCCCCATCCTCGGCTCAGGTTTGCTGAATTTTGAGTAACTGAGGAATTACCTCGGTACTTGAAAAACTCAGCAAACTCCTCGATATGCAGAAGTGGAGGCAGAGAGCAGCAGTGGCCCAGGGAAGAGGGGGACAGCAAACTCACTGGGAAGTAGCTCCGGCATGCCTCTGCTATGTGGTCTGCCCTACCCGGGAAGCAGCTCTGGCATGCTTCTGTGCCTGCTGTCCAGGACTCAGAATCGGGAGCATGCTGCTGGGAGAACTGCCCTGCCCAGGAAGCAGCTTCAGAATGCCTCTACACATGCTGTCTGGGAGCATGCTGTGAGATATAGTCTGGCACGCTCCCGCTGTCTGGGAACGGCTTCCAGAGAGAGAGACAGAGGTGGTTAGAGACAGGTCCCTGCTGCAAGAGGCTTACAATCTAGAATGGATGAGAAGAGGAGTAGCAAGGGGAGAGGCACATAGTGAGAGACCAGGGGCATAACTACTATGGAGTTATGTAAGAGAAAGAGAGCTATATCAAAATATAAATGTATGATGTTACCTGCCCAGGGCCTTCAGAGAAGGGTGGGCTAGAAATCCAAACAAAAATAAATAATTTCTTGTAACACCTGCACATTTTTAAAAGTTCTCCCACCCAAGCAGTGAGTGCCCTGAGCTGACCCGACCCTGCTTAGCGTTCAAATCTTGCAGGCTACCGGCCACATTCTGGAA
This sequence comes from Sphenodon punctatus, assembly GCA_003113815.1. Lineage (NCBI taxonomy): Eukaryota > Metazoa > Chordata > Lepidosauria > Sphenodontia > Sphenodontidae > Sphenodon > Sphenodon punctatus. Next base: position 2,355,115 of record QEPC01012145.1, read on the forward strand.
TTATTTTCCATACCTAGGTATTGAAAGCCTATCCAAAAGCTCTAAGCCTTCTGCTAGAAATGGCTGTATTACCAAGACTTCGTCACAAAGAATAGATTGTTCTGGATGGTCATTACATAATTGGTTTGGCTTCAATATCTCAAAACTATTTTAGCTAACAAAGGGAGGGTGTAGAACTCAGTAGGAACAATACACATTTCTTAGATGCATTCTGGGCTACAGCAATGACAGTGCATAATGTCTCCACTTTCTAAGTTTGTATGGTTTTTTAAAAAAAAGCAGGTTTCACCATCCACTACTGAAGAAAGGGAGAAAGATGACAGAGGGTAAATGTGTGCATGCAACACAAAGCTGACAGATTACAACAGTATCATGAGTGTACAACTGTTCCTTTTTTCTTTTCCTATCTTTCATTTATGAAATGAAAAATGAAATTCACCAAAATATCCTCCCAGATGCTTTCCAGAAATATAGGTGGGAGTTTCCCCTAAATATTAATCATTAGAAATAGTTGAAGCAATTCTTCTACGGAAATTTGGTCTCTTGCCATTTTGTAATACAATTAGCACTCAGAGTTGCTTGGCAATAGTGGTCATGATGTTATTAAATTCAACATTCTTGGAAGAGGGAAAACGCCAGAGAAATCTACCACAGTAACAATTTAACTTCAAAAAGGGGAACTGTGCAAAAAGAAGGAAGCTAGTTAGAAAGAAATAAAAATAAATAATTTATCCTGCAATACAGGTGTAAGCGTATACTCCAAATCAAAAAAGAGAGCGTAAGGACCAAACAAAAGCCAGTACGGCCAAACAACTAGGCGGAAGAGGCTATTACGACTAAAAACACAGGTGGGAATCAAGTTCAAATGAGGAAAATAGGAAGGTGCATAAACTCTGGTAAGTTAAATGTAAATCTATAATACAACTAGTCAAGAAGAAATGTAAGGAGTAACTTGCTACAAATGCAACATCAAACAACAAGAATATTTTTACAGACATTGGAAGCAGGAAGTCTCCTGGTCAGGGTTCTGGTCCTCCATTCATTAAAGTCAATGGCTCAGCTCCCATTTACACTAATGGTGGAGAATTGTGCTGTATTTGGCTATCAGACCATCAAGGGGTAAAAGGGACACTCAAGGAAGATAAGGCCATTGCAGAGAAGCTAAATGAATTATTTACATCATTCTTCACTGCAAAGGATGTTAGAGAGATACCCACACCAGAGCTATTCTTTTTATGTCTGAAGGACTGTCACAAATGAATTAATTAGATATTACAGCAAATTGATAAGTCACCAGGACTTGATGGTATCCATCCAAACATTCTGAAGGGACTCAAATGTGTAATTGCAGAACTACTAACAGTGATAGGAATCCTATTGCTAGAATCAGAGGATTGGAAGGTAATAGAGTACTGTTGCTTTTTTTTTTTTTTTTTTTAAAGTCTCTCAAGGGGACAGTTGAAAGTATAGGTCAGTGAGCAGAACTGATAAAAAGTACAGAGTAGGGCACCACAGATGATAAATGAAATTAATTGTTGGGAAGTTTAAGACAAGATAAACAAAAGGAAGCATTTGTGGGGACACACAACACACAGGCCATTTTTACACAGATGGGGGTGGGTGGGGGGATGGATGTGCTGGCACGGTGGGTGGAGGTAGGTGGGTGTCCTTTCCCATGGACACACACCCATCTCCACCCACAGAACCTCTTCCATTTCTTCAGAGGGCTCCGTGGGTGCAGGTGGGTGTTGTGCAGGAGCGCGCACCCCACCACCACCCATTGCCCCCAGTGTTTGCACAGATGAACACTGAGCACAAACCCATCCCACCCACCACTGGCCGTTTCCACGGACGTCCCCACTGGCGGAACACCATCCTGCGCACCCAGGGGGGGGGGGGAGGCACCTGTGTGAAAACAGCCACAGTTAGTATACCTGATTTCAAAAAAGTATTGGATTAATTAACAGAGGATAGGTCCAGCAATGGCTGTTACCCACATTGGTCAGAAGGTGAATTCTCTAACTGCCGGGAACTAGGGGTAAATGACTGGGAATGGATCATTCCACTGATGACCTGTTTGTGCACTTCCTCGGAAGCATCGGGAATTGGCTGCTATTGGAGACAGGATGGAGTGCAAGATGGACCACTGGTTTGACCCCAGTACAGCAGCTCTTACAGAGCAAAACAAATTCTCCAGCCACTGATATTTCCCCTTTGGACTGCCTGTAGGTGTCTAGTTGATATGGTGATGGGTTGCAATCTGTTTTCAGCAGCTGACCCAGACATAGCATCATCATTTCCTGATTATATTGATATGTGTTTCTATTATTTGCTTATTTTTGCACCTTGAGAAACAATTCCTTTTTGTTGTTGCACTGTAAACATCATTGCAAGGTCCATATTAAATCATAATTATTTACCATGCTGTTCATGCACCTTTGTCCCTTAGGAGCGCGGTGATGTGAATTTACAGGAAGATCGGGGTATTTCTCACCACAGCTTCCTGTTATTGATATGCTTTTGTTTCGTTGTGATCTATTTTGTTTTTTTACCCTTTGAGGTTCTCAAGGGAAAAATAAACAGGCACATAACATTAATCACAGCCCTGGAGTATCATATTTGGGATTTTTGCAAATACTTTTAGTTTGGAGAACTGAACGCTGAAGAGATACAGTTTAAAAACTATTTAGTATTTTATCCAAAAACATGTTTCCAATATTTATGTATTTATTTATTGTCAGATTGGGTTCTTTCCTGCAGGTGAAAGGGTTCAAATGTTTAGTAGGACAACCTCAAACCAGTTTTATACATGTTTTTGAGCTTCTTTGAAAGAAAATTAATTCCAAACAATATGGATCAAATAGGGTATATATTGAGTGCAAATAATGTCTTTGCAATAATAAAATAGTTTATCCTTTATCCCATTCATCCAATCCAGTTCATGACCTCCACCTTCTCCCTTTGGTATATTAAGCTTATTAAAGTTTAAAATGTTGGCTGAATTAAAATCAATAAATAAGATTGTAATATATACCACAGTGTTCACTTTTAAGGCAAAAGTCTGAATAATAGATGGGTTTTGTGAATAAGTCCATCAGCATATTCTGACTGGAGAGTGAGGAGAGCACATTCCAGACAGAACAGTCTTCCATTGAAAACTTCCCACTCTAACGTCCCAATGTTTTAAATGTTGGATCTGTTAGCTAAAGTACATCTGCTGATCTCAGCCATCTAAGGTGATGAGCAAATACTAGCTTGAATCGCTACTGTAGCAGGTCAAGCTGGTAGTAGCTGCCTGGCCCTTGAAGGGGCACCGGCCCACTAACTGCAGAGGCAGTGTATAGACGAGGATAGCACCTCAGCAGGCATCAAATAGGCTGCCGGCACCAGAAATTCAGGGGACAGCGCCTAAGCAGCCAGCAGCCGTGTAAGCTGCTGAGTGGTTGACTGTGGCCAGCTGCACCTGGGCGTGGCCAGGCCAACCTAAGGCCTCAAAGGGAGAGCTGGAGCTCAGTTGGATGGGGCTAACTAGGAAGGCAGAAGACAGGAAAGGCGCTGTCAAAGGTAACTGGTTGTAGGTGGGATTGTGCCTGGGCAGGAGACCCAGCTACAGAGAGGCTCACACCTGGTCAGAGTGGGGGATTGTGCCTGACCAAGAGGGACTTGGATTGAGAAGCTGTATTGCAACATTGAGAATAAAGATGCTGCCATTTGGTGAAGATCCTGTGTGGTCTGGGTTCTTAGGGGACTGGATCTGACAAACACTCCCCCCCCCTCATAATTCTATTTTGCCTAATTAGTTTCTGGTCCAAACTGTGATGGGGTGTTACTACTCTGGAGTATGGCTGTTGCAAAGTGATATGCCACCTCAGAACAGTATGTCCTCAATTCTATGTTGGAATGGGAAGACGATATATGGTGTTTTATCTACTCCCGCTGTCTTTGTACCTATAGTCTGGCCTGCTTCCCCCTCGCCCTCCTCCCAAGTTTCCAAACCACAGTCTTCTCCAACCATCATGGAGCCAACTTATCCAAATGGGGCAGAAAGAGGAGGAGACCTGGCAGGCTTCCCTTCTTGCTGTCCCTCTCTACGCTCCTCAATGTTCTGTTCTTCCACTTCAGTAGACAAAGTTTCCTACACTACGCTGCACATGCCTTGAAAGTCCAAAAAAAACAACCCTCCACAACCAAACAAAAACTTCTAAAATCATTTTATATAGCACTTTCAGTGTTTGAAACCTTTTCTAGTTCTTTAAACATCTGAACTTTTCAAAAAGGGTTGAGCACCTTCCCTCTGGAAACTAGGTCCTTTCAACAGCAGGGAGCAAAACTGAGTCACTTTTGAAAACTTGCAAGCTAGAAAACTAACATAAACAAATTATGGCCCTTGTCACATGGGCTGCGGTGGGTGGGTGGTGCATGGGGGTGCATCCCAATGGACCTCCACCCATCTCCATGCAGGGTGCATTGGGCATTAGCGCCTGTTGCTCTGTGTGTGGGTCATCGGCAGAGGCGAGTGGAGCATGGGAGCACACATGCACCCCCACCCACCGCCCGCAGTGTTACCATGGGCGCCCAACCATCCCTCCAAACCTGCTGCGGCATTCGCACGGGTGCCACCCACACACATGCGAGGGGGGGCACCCATGTGAAAAGGGCCTAATAGTAGCAGAGGAATAGGTGTAGGCCATTATGAACATGACAAATGAAGCCAGCAGTGTTCAAATGACTAGATCTGCATGTTTAGCCCACAGTTCCACCACTGAAGAATTTTTAATTCACCATATTCTGCACTTTGTCCAGTTATTTTAAATTACTTCCAGGCCGTCGCGTTCACCTTCTCTCTTTGGCATCTGCATGCTTTATTTTCAGTAGCAAAGACTACCATATATTTACAGAGTTTAGTTTAGTTTAAGATTGATGGAATTGCTGCAGTAATTCATCATTAGTTTATATATGGATCAAGTTGAGACATCACTAGAGTCCTTCATTTTCTTCTTTTTTTGCTTTACGGTGTGATTTCAACAGTGAAGATAATCTTTAACAGGAAAAATAGAACTAAAAAAAATCAGAATTGAATTTTTTAAAATAAAAATCAACATTTTAAATGTAGTTAAAGAAAATTACTAAAGATGTGACTGTGGGAGACAGGATGTAAAATAAGAAAATAAAAATGCAAAATACTGTTCCAACATACATGAACCCAGGCAAACGAGACATCCCCTTGGATGATTAAGGAACTGTAACTACATCTTGGAAAAATAGTTGTGGCAAGAGGAGAGAAGAGAAGAGCTTTTTATATCCCAAATTAGAAAAATACAGGCAGGAAGAGTCATATTAGTGCAATAGAAAGACTGTATTTACTTTTGACACAGTACAAAGTAAGAAAGGAATGGCCGAATATAAAGCTACATTGTTAGTTAATTTGATTCTTCTTGTGGGGACGTCTTGTTATCCCTCTGCTGTTATGCTGCTGTGCAAAATTATGTTAATGTGCAGTCAACTTGAAGAACAATCAATCACTGATTTCCTTTATATTAAAAAAATTAAATCTCAATTACTGTATATATATATATATATATATATATATATATATGGTAAATTGTCTGTTTGCCTAAGTGACTTTTAATATATATATATATATGCACACTATTTCCAGGACGTTTGCAGTAGGAACCAAAATTTAAATAGTATGTGTGAAATCCTGGTCCCATAGAAATCAAGGGGGATTTTGCCACCAACATCAGGGGAGTCAGTTTTCACCTGCTTTTGTGCAAGCAAATATGCAATCAGAGGTCAGATCTCCAGTTGGTGCAGGGGCCTGTACCACGGTAAGGATGGTTCCAGTGGATGTCCTCCACCTACTATAATCACTGCTGTAGTTTTTTAGTACCAAGACTGCCGGTAAGTAATTTTCTTTTCTGCCTAGTGCTAGCATTGCCAATTGAACTCTAAATGTTTCTGTCTCCTTCCTCAATAGGAGGGCTATTTATATAACCTTTTGGCTGCCTTCCACCTAAAGGTCAGATTGTTTACATGGAATGTGGCTATATTGTGCTCTTTCTGAAGAGAGGATACATTTTTCAATTCATAAAAAGGATTTTTCCCAGTACCACATAATAGGCACGTCTCACTGCTCCATCACAACAACTATTCCTAATTCCAAAGTTGAGGGGAAGGTGACTGAAGAATTTTGCATTCATAGGAAAGATACAAACATACAGGCAATAATTTTTTTTAAGTGTCAAGCTGAAGGACATTTTCTGTTAACGGTGTCCAACTAACTGAGGCACGTTTCATAATTTCTTGCAGCAACTACTTTGCTGCTAAACATTCCTAACTTCATGCTTGTCTACCCTCCTACTTCTGGTGACAAGAGAGTCTGAGAGAAAAGCTAGTGGTTTTTCAGGAGAGAAGTCAAATTAGAAGGACGAATAAGCACAACAGAAGTGAGAACACAGGAATTAAAAAGAAGAACAGAGACTACACCAGGAATTGTGAGACAGGTAGCAGGAGTACTCAGGACCCTGCTGCTTAGTAGTCAAAAAGAGACAGTGTCTAGCCTTGTCTGCTCTCTAATGGAAACAGCAGGACTCGCGAGGACAGATAGGTGGTAGAGAACAGTATCCTGAGAATGGTAGGTAACCAGAGGGCAGAGTGTACACATGGAAGTGAGGAGGAGAGTTAGTAAGTTGGATTTAAACAAATCATGGAAGGGCAGGATATAAATGCAAATAAACAAATAAAATAAATAAGAACATGAGAAGTGCCATACTGGGTCAGACCAATGGTCCATTGAGCCCAGCATCCTGTCTCCAACAGTGATCACCCTCAGTAGCTTTGAAGAAGTACCCAACAGAGATTTACAGATTTAGACTGATCAGTCAAAAATTCCACACTACAAGGACAATCAGACACTGGAGAAGCTACCCAGGGAGACTGTGGATTCTCCATCATTAGAGGTTTTTAAGAAGAGGCTCAATGAGCATGAGTCTGGGATATCTTAGGTCTGCCACAAATCCTGCACCAAGCAGAGGGTTGGACTTGATGACACTGACAGTCCCATCCATCTCTATCAGTCTATGATTCTAGGTTATAATGGAATAATCCATTATCTGCTGTTCACTCCTAGTTCCCAACAGTAGAGGTTGTATCCCCTGACCAACTTGACTAATAGCCATTTAACAACTTATCCTCCAAAAATGTATCCAATCCTAATTTAAACCCAGCTATGCTTCTGACGTTCACAATATCCTCTGGCAACAAATTCCTAAGTTAATTGTACATTGAGTGAAAACGTACTTTTGTTTGTTTTAGATCTGCTGCCAGCTAGTTTCATGGAGTGCAAACTCTATGGGTTTGAACTTTCATGGAGTGCAAACCCTAGGTGCAATATTGTTTGAGAGGGTAAATAACAACTCCCGATTTACTTGTTCCATGCCACTCATGACTTTATAAGCTTCTATCATGTCCCCTTTTAGACGAGTGGGGGAAGATAGTGGATTGACAAATCCGCTCTTAAAAAAGTTGCGCAGGGACCGTTACACATACTGAAAGTTGCTGGTCGCCATTGAAAACAGTGGTGCCCTGCGGCTTGCACATTATTTTTAAAACCGAATTTGTAAAACCTCGATATTATTTGAGAGGGTAAATAATAACTCCTTATTTACTTCCACGCCACTCATGACTTTATAAACTTCTATCATATCCCCTCTCAGTCCACACTGAAGAGTCCTAACCTATCCAGCCTCTCCTTGTACAGAATTTGTTCTACATCCTCGATCATTTTTGCTGCCTTTCTTTGTACTTTTTCCAGTTCTACTATATATTTTTTTAGATGAGGAGATCAGAACTGCACACACTATTCAAAGTGTGGTCGAACCTTGAAGGCCAGGGCTCAAATCCCATCTTAGCCATGAGCTCACTGGGAGGCCTTGGGCAAGCCACTATCTCTCAGTTTCAGCTCCCTGCCTATAAAGTGGGACTATTGCCCTGCCTCACAGGGATGTTGTGAAGGTGAACTAGATAAGACATGTAAAGCACTTTCAATGTATTTTTTTATTTTATTATTTTATTTATTTTATTTACGGCACTAGCTTAACGCCATGGCCAAACAATCTAAATAACATAAAATACAAAAAATACATACAAAAATAAAACATGCTAATCAGCAATCAGCGAGCCAGGGTACATAATAATATAAACCAACAGTTCCATACACGGGCCAGCAGAGCCACATACATGAAGTAAGATATCAATTGACTCTTCAAGCAACTTTCTCCAAAAGTCAAGATCAACTCACTTATACAGCAACAATAAATTCATAAACCCTTCCTGTATCAACATCTTTCACGATACTGCTCTGCTAAGATGACATAGGAAGCAATTATCCTTAGCTCCTGACTATCACTGGCTGTCAGTATGCTTATAATTTTCCCCTCATCCGTAAGGAATTCTCTTTTAGCCCATAATGGTTTGAGCCAAGCTTCCCTTAAACTCTCATGGAACGAGCAATGTAGCAAAAAGTGGGCTAAATCATCCACCCCTCCTCTAAACATTGACACACTCTGGACGCATATGGCTTATTATTGAAGTGTCCTTGACACACTGCTGAGGTAAATAACTGAAGGCGCAGTCTCAAAAAAGCTCTACGTTGCGTTGGGTTCTCCAATTTCTCTAAATAGGACTCGAATCTGAAACAGGATTTAATTCTCGGGAAGTAAGGGTCCACCTTCACTTTCAATGTAAGCAAGACAATTCCCCACCACTAAAGCCAATGGCAAAACTCCCATTGTCTTCAATGGAAAGTGAAAGTGTTATATAAGCAATTAATAATTAACTTAGGGTGTTGTCACACGGGAAGTGTTTAAGCACACCAGAAGTCGCCAGCTGCCATTGACAACAGTGGCGCCCAGCGGCTCACACATTATTTTAAAAACCAGATTTGTAAAACCTCAATATCGAAGTAGGGGATTATTTTTAAAACCAGATTTGTAAAACCTTGATATCAAGGTTTTACAGTTGTGTGCAGTTCTGGTCGCCTCATCTCAAAAAAATATATAGTAGAACTGGAAAAAGTACAGAGAAGGGCAGCAAAAAATATCGAGGATATAGAACAGCTTCTGTACAAGGAGAGGTTTGATAGGTTAGGACTCTTCAGTTTGGAGAAGAGATGACTGAGCGGGGATATGATAGAAGTTTATAAAGTCATGAGTGGCATGGAACAAGTAAATAGGGAGTTGTTATTTACCCTCTCAAATAATATTGAGGTTTTACAAATCCGGTTTTAATAATGCACGAGCCGCGGGACTCCGCTGTTTTCAGTGGTGGCCAGCAACTTCCAGTATTTGTAATGGTCCCCGCGTGACTTTTTTAAGAGCGGATTTGTCAATCTGCTAGATTTCCCCAGTCATCTAAAAACACCCTTAGGAGGAGCACATTTGAGTTGTGCTGGACATGTGATGAGGATGGGGTAGCAGTAGTCAACAAAGAAAGCATAGGAAGAAGAGGAAAGCAAAAGAGAATGTGGAAGAGAGAGTGGAGAGAAGTTCAGAAAGGACTGGATATTAAAGAGTTTGAAAACCATGAAAAAAGATTGTATACAACCAATGTGCAAATAGAACCCATGAAAGAGATCATAGGAAAGTTGTATACAACCCTGAAAATGAGCACGAGGACAGCTGTAGAAGTAGTAGTCCTATTGTAGGTATGCACAATTCAGGTGATCTACCAGTGGCTTTGGCACTCCAGGCCAAGACCACTCATACTGCCTCCCAGCTCTAGGGAACCTCAGCAATGGGTTTGGGGCATGAAGAGGAGCACTTTCCTTTAGAGAGAGCCTTCCCTGCCACACTGGAGGAGCTCTCCTAACCTGTCTCTTCCCTGAGGCAATGGTCCCACACTCCTCCCCAAAGGCAGTCTCTGAGAGGCTGGGCCCAGTTGCCATACCATGATCTACTGGAAACTAGCTTATGATCTACTAATAGGTTGTGAGCTACCACTTGGTTACTCCTCTTGTAGAGGGTCTGCTTCTGAGCTCATTAAACCAGGGGATTTGCTATTGGCATCACTTGGAAGCAGATTGGTCTAAAAAAATCCTTCACAAAATAAATCACAGATAGGAGAGAAAATGGTAAATAAAACCTGGGTGTGGATACATGTTGGTGCCCATCTGCATTTTTCCTCCACACAAATTCTTTCCAGTGTTGCCTTGGATGACTTTATCACAAGTCTTGCCTCCTGAAAACAAGTAATCACATGAGAATTTCAGCTTTCATTTTTAAAAAAGTGTTAGTGACATGTTGGAGTGTAACTTTAAGAACTCAGAAAGCAGAATGTTTTCTTCTGTAAAGATGGCCTTTCTTATGTAAAGATGGCTAGTCAAACATCAAAGTTTGTCCAAAGCCATGTAGCCCAGGCTGCTGTGTTTAAGGCACACCAGTTTCTAATGGTCTGCAGTACACAAGGGAAGGATGTGGCCAACACCACATCTGGCTACCTTCAACTTCTCCATCCCTATGACCTGTGTACCAATATTGCAGCTATGTGAACTGGAGGCAGCCATCCAATGTGAGACCAAGTGGTCTTCGGGGACGTAGATAAATGTTGCTGTAACATTCCCAACAAGGTGAGGGACATCAGCAACAGGGATGGATGTAGGGTAAGGTGGAAACCTTTTAGAAGTCCTCCAATGTGGGGAGACCTGGGATAATCACAGAAGTCAGAGAAAGGGGAACAAGGAAGAACAGGACTGGACACCAGGAGCTTGGAATTGGCAAGCAAAAATAGGGATGGGCGAACGCGGTTCGGAAGTTCGGAGTTCGGCCCGAACTCGGCCTGTTTGGACAACCGAACCCGAATCCAAACACAAACTGACCGAACCAAACTCAAGTCCGAACGTTGAAATGACCGAACAGTTAGTTCAGTTCAGATCGCGTTCGGGTGAGTTCAGGTGGCTAAAACGTGGTGTAGTGTCAGATCACTGGAAGGCCAAATGTGGCAGGGAGGGGGAGTCAGCTGACTCAGCTGAGGAGCAGAATTCCTGGCCCCAGGGGTGGCGAGGCTTGGAGTAGCAGCCAGCCTGCCCAATCACCATCCCTTTTTGCCTCAGACCACTGGCTTGGCAGTCTGCGATTGGCCACGGGCTAGGCTGCACTGAACCAATGGGGCTTGCGGTGAGACGGGTGCAGCAAGAAACAAAACTGTCTGCCTCCCCCCTTCCCAATACCTTCTGAGCTAGTCACTGTTCCTGAACAGCAGGTGTTTCAGAAGGCTCCCTTTCTCCCAGCAGTTTTTGTTCCTTCCTATTCCTAATCTATTGCCATCCTCCTTCTATTTCACCCATCCAATCCATCTACCCCCATATTATTCTCATTTATTTAGCTTAGCTTAGATAGATTTAGTGGTTATTTTTTTGTTTTACCCCCCTGTGTTCCCTGTGTTCAATCTTCCTTCCTCCCTCACCCCTCCATTGAATCCTTTTCCTCTCCCATTCCATCCCTGATTCCCTTCCCCTGTTTTTTTTTCATTTGGAGTAGTATTATTAGATTGATTTAAGTTTCATTTAAGTTTTGTACCCCTCCTTGTGTTGTTTGTGATTCCCCCCCATCCCATATATATATAAATATAGATAGATAGATTGTAGGTTAGAGATAGTAGACAGTTGTAGGAGTTAGCTTAGTGATAGAGATAGCATTTAGTGATTTTAGTTTTAGTGTTTTTTAGGAGTAGTCCTGTGTACTTATTAATCCATTTAGTTCATATCATTTGAAATAGTTAATAGTAGTTAGATTTAGTGTAGATAGATAGATAGATAGATAGATAGATAGATAGATAGATAGATAGATAGAAAAATTAAATAAAAAATAATAATTTAAAAAAACCAAAAAAACATTATTTTAGAGGGAGAAATTGAGAAGGGAAGGAGAGGCCGATCTGCTGCCCGTAGGGGAGGCACGTGCCAGAGGTGGGAGGGGCCATGCCAAGGGAGCAGCAGCAGCAGGCAGCAGCAGTAGCCAGAGGTAGAGCACATCACACACACCCCAAACTTAGGAGGCCTGCTTTAGGGCAACAAGCTTCAGCGGCGCCTCCTGGTAGTGCCCTCCTCCAATGCCATGCAGGACACTGGAAGGCCTGCAGGACTTGAGGCTGCATCTGTTGCTGCTGCTGGTGGTGCTGGAGTAGGTGCTGGGGCTGCTTCTGATGTTCCTCCAGGGCCACCAATGTCCCCCACTGTTGAGGCAATCCCCAGCAGTCCAGAGCTGGTGGATCCCACCCCATCCTGCCTGTCTGTGTGCATCCCTGTACCTGCTGCCCTGCTACCACCTATCACCTGATCAAATCAAGTGTGCCCCATAGGCTATAGGCTGTCATTCCACTATCCCTGATTCAGTCATGCCCGCCCATCCCAGGAACCATCAACGAGATTCTGGGACCATCATTCCAGTCACTGGGGGATACATTCCATTCCACTGCATCCAGAAGCCCGGTGCCTACACTCCAGCCTCCCCTCCTCCCCCAAAGTCTACTCCTCTGCACCCACCCACGGATGCCCTCTGAAGCTGCTGTCTGACACTAAAAGCCCCTCCAACCACCATCTCCCATCGCCTTCTGCCTGCTGCCAAGGAGCCTGTCTCTCTTTCTCTCTGTCACACCCACCCACACAAACACAAGCCCTGCACCTCCTGGGGGGCTTTCTGCTAGTTGAGACCCTGCTGCTGGCACAGCACATCTTTGGGTTAATAACTACGNACAAACACAAGCCCTGCACCTCCTGGGGGGCTTTCTGCTAGTTGAGACCCTGCTGCTGGCACAGTACATATTTGGGTTAATAACTACGTTACATGAGGTGGCAGGTGCTGCTGGTAGGGATCGACAAGCTGTATGAGATTCTGCAACCTGCCAGCCAGAACTTCAGCACATAGGGATAAAAGATTGGATGGGTCAAACAAAGCTCGTAACAATAAATGTAACAACTTTTATTAAAACTATTTAAACAACAAGAAAAAAACAACAACAACCACAACAGCATTTTAAAAAACAAAAGCAAACATGTAAAGGAAACTTATTAATTAAACTAAGAGTCTCTGCCACTGGGCCTGTCCCCCGGGAATTGGGGGGAAGACAACAGCCGTTGTAGGACATCACAGGGCTGTGGGCCAGCAACCCGGGACTCCTCCAGCACGAAGTCATGGCTCACGGCAAACTTCACGGCCTCTTCCATGTCCGTATGCCACTTGGAGACTGCCTGGTGGAACATTTGCACGCGGTCCAGCTCGGCGGAGACATACTGCCCGTATGCCTCCACCTTCTTCAGCTCCTCCTGGACTGCCTGCAGCTGCTCCACCAGGAGGTTCTCCATGGTGACAACAGACTGCTGGACCTCTGCCACAAAGTCCCGGGTGGGCTGCTGCAAGTTGGCCCGAAGGGTCTTGGCCTCTGCGTCCTCCGAGGCCCCGGGGGTCTCCACGTCAGGGCTGGAGGGGGGGAAGGGCTAATATGCTGCCGTTTTCAGGTTGCCTTCCCCCCCTTCTTCTGGCGATGAGGTTCCATGGCCGCTACTCTAGACTCCTCACCCTGCCGCCTCACTCTCGGCCATGGATCCGCACTATGTGGTTGATGAGCCCCGACGTGGTCCCCTCCCTCTGCTGGCAGAAAACTTTCTTGCAGTGCTAAAAATAGCAGAAAAAGATAGGAACATAAGAAGTGCCATACTGTGTCAGACCAATTGTCTGTCAAGCCCTGCCTGCATTCTGTCTCCACAAGTGGGTGAACTGGGTGGCCATCCAATCTCTCTCTGCAGGGGACTTCTGTTCCTAACAGGTCGTAGGGCAATTCATTCCCTGTTGTTCCAGTCCCCGTTCCATACCTTGCATGTGGCGATTCCGTCACCCTTGTTGTATAACCCCCAGACATCCGACGTCCAGCGCTGGATGTCTGGGGGTGTCACTGGCTGTGGCAGCGATCTCTGCCTAGGGGTCCTCTGAGTCCTTGGCCTGGCTCTGGCAGCAGCACTGGGGCCAGCATCCGATTCCTCTCTGAAATGGGAACACATTAAGAACACCAAAGTAATATCATCCATTTATGATGATGCCTCTAGTCCTCCCTCCTTGGAATGCTAGGGATTGCAACTAGAAATCACGTGCAAATCCTGCCCTCCCAGGGGTGCTAGGGGATGCTAGGGATTGCAACTAGAAAGCCCCTGGCTGACATGTGCAAATCCTGCACTCCCTGGGGCACTGCTTGGGATGGCAATGGAGAGACCCTGACTGGTTGGCACGTGCAAATCCTGCCCTCCTTGGGATTGCAACTAGGAAGGCCCTGACTGTGGAAATCCTGCCCTCCTTGGGGTGCTAGGGATGGCGACAGGAGATGTGACCCTGGCTGGAGGAAAGACTCTGCCCTTATTTGGTGATGCGTAGGGAATGGGATGGCAACTGGAGAGTGGAGACCCTTGCTCAATCAATCAATCAATCAATCAGCCTTTATTGGCATAAGCTCTCGCTACAGCCTCAAACATATAATACAATACATTAAATTAATCACAATTATATCACCCTTACAACTAGTGTAACATATTCAGTAAGTCTCCAAAACAGTACAGAAAACAATCATAATTAATTCATTGTAAAATAATCAAAATATCCTAATTTTCCAATAAGCATTGTATAAAACAGCAATGGGGGGTGGGGTGGCGGTGGGGTGTTAAATTATTACAATCTCTAGCAAATTCCATAATTACTAGGGGGGAGTTAATCCTTAATGGTAGACCACATCAAATACAATCAAAAGATTTCCCCCCCTGAGAATAACCCCTTCATCATAAACATTTGACAGTTGTTCTACTATAAGCAAGGATGAGGGAACATCCCTCAACCATAGCTAATTCCCTAGAGCCCCAACTAATTTAAGGGAAAAAAGCAATACTGTTAGGGTAGGGGGGTTTATAGAGAGAGGGAGATGGTACCTTGCACACCCTTTTAACTTGAAATAGTCCCACCCCCTGATCCAGTGTAGGGCAATCCTCAATATGTACGGAAGACACCCCTCAGGTTGGTATAGGGCCCAAACCTCTGCAAGAGAGACGTGGCCTATGTCATCATAGGGGGGGGAACCAGCAAGGCCCTGAGGATTGTCCCACACTGGGTGCAGGGTCTGTAATAACAGTCCTATCCCCACTTTTGCTATACACGCCACGCACGTGCAGGGAACCCCAAATCCACACCCCAAGTGACGGTAGTTGTGAGGAGGTCAGGAGGGGGAACGAAACCAGGAAGGGATAGGGTAGGACTCCACCGAACACACGCAACACAGACAGGGAAGGTATCAAGGGACCCCAGAGGGGGGTAGTGCTCCCCACGCCCCACACACCAACCACACCCCAATACAATTATCTACTCCTTTGACCCCAAACAACACACGTCCGCACTCGCACCACTCACGTACACACCAACACGCACACTCCGTCTCTGTCTCTCCAAGTTCCTAGAATCCACACAGGGGGCCAGTCTCACAGCGATGCTGTTCACCGGCATCGCCCTAGTGAGACTGGCCCTCCTTAAATATCCCCTGGGGCGGGCCCCGCCCTGGCACGTAGCCGTGCCGAGCGTCTCTGCGCTCCTTCTGGCCCCACCCCCGACGTTTTAGCTGACGCCCTGGCCGGCGGCCTGACTAACCCCTGTGGGGTTTCCCCGGCGTCGGCCGCTCCTGTTTGTTGTAGCGGCCGCGCCTGCAGACGTTCAGAGCGTCGCAACGCTCTTCCTGCTTCCTCCCTGACGCTACGTGGGGGTGTGGCCTGCAGGGGTAGCGGGGAACGCCGCGGCTGGGCCGCATGGCTTCTAACGCTTCCCCGCACCCTGCCCCACCTGTGCTTTTTGCCCCACCGCCTCTGGGCCATGACAGTACACCCCCCCAAGGGCCCCCCCCCAGGGCGAGGTTTTGTAGGGAAGCGCCGATGGAAGGCTTGTACCAAGCGGGGGGCATGTACGTCTGTGGCCTTTTCCCACGAGCGATCCGCCACACTATAGCCTTTCCAATCGATAAGGTATTGGAGTGTACCTCGAAACCGACGGGCATCGAGAATGGCCTTGACTTCATACTCAGGGGCATCATCAATACCGACTATTGGCGCCGGCGGAGAGGGGTCCGGGAATAGAGGGGCATGTACAGGTTTTAGGAGAGATACGTGGAACACCGGGTGGCAGCGGACCTGAGGCGGCAGCGATACATGATACGTCACCGGGTTTACCTGGTGATGAATAGGAAAGGGCCCCATATAACGAAGGTCCAGTTTTGCTGATGGACGGAGGGACGGGTAATGCCGCCGGTCAATCCAGACTAGGTCGCCCGAGGCGAAGGTTGGTGCTGGTAAGCGGTGACGATCGGCGGCCTGTTTATACTGTTGGCGAGCCTTTTGCAACATGACACGAGCATGGTCATGACACCTCCGTAACACCTGTAACATCGCACCTGCCGCTGGGACGGTGATGGTTGGAAGATCTGGTAACAATAACCGAGGATGGTAACCATAATTTACAAAAAAGGGCGACGTCCCTATCGAAGCGTGGGGAGCATTATTGTAGGCGAACTCTGCCAGGGCTAAATAGTCCAGCCAATCGTCTTGCAGGTAGTCGACGTAGCAGCGTAAATATTGCTCCAAGGATTGGTTCGTCCTTTCGGCCTGTCCATTGGCCTGCGGATGGTAGGCCGTGGTGGGGGTTAGACGCACCTGTACGGCCTTAAACAATGCCCTCCAGAACCGGGCGATAAATTGAGACCCTCGATCTGAGACAATCACTGAGGGAAGTCCATGCAGTTTGATCACATGTTGAATGATCAGCATTGCGGTTTGCGTAGCCGTCGGTAGTTGTTTGCAGGGGATGAAGTGGGCCATCTTTGTGAATTGGTCCACGACAACCAAAATAACAGTGTGCCCTTTTGCAGGGGGCAGTTCAACGATGAAATCCATATTTAGTCTCTGCCACGGCCCTTGAGGTGAGGGTGTCAACTGCAGCAATCCCACTGGTTTAGCCCGGGGGGTTTTGGTGAGGGCGCAGATCTTACACCCTCGTACATAGGCTAAAACATCCTTCTTCATGGACGGCCACCAGAAGTGCCGCTGTAAGAGCTGCAGAGTACGTTTCTGCCCTGGATGACCCGCGAGAGGTGCATCGTGGTGTGCTTTTAGAACTTCCTGTCGAGCGGCGCCGGGAACACTTGCTACTTCCGGTAGGCCGTCTGGCATGGGTTTTACTTCTGCTCCCCGTATTGGGGATAGAAGTGGATCTTCCTGTGTAAGACGCTGAAATTGTTGAAGTGTAAGTCCCGCAGCAAGAAGGTGTTGAGGTTTCCAAATCAATTCCCCTCGATGTGCTGGCTCGGGGGTAGTCTCGGGGTACCGGGACAAGGCATCCGCAATAACGTTATTTTTCCCGGGTCGATACGTGATTTGAAACACGAACCGGGCGAAAAACAAGGCCCATCGGGCATGTCGCGCATTCATAATGCGGGCCGATTGTAGATACACTAGGTTTTTATGGTCCGTTACTACTTGGACTGGGGACGAGGCGCCTTCCAGGTAATGCCTCCAGTTCTCAAAGGCTTCCTTGATGGCCAGCAGCTCTCGGTCCAAAATGGTGTAATTCCTTTCGGCCGCTGATAATTGCCGAGAGTAAAATGCACATGGCAGGGGTCGGGAGTGACCGGCGGGTTGTTGCGATAACATCGCCCCCAGAGCTACGCTGGAGGCATCAGTTTCCACAATAAAGGGGAGCGAAAAGTCGGGGTGTTGTAATATAGGAGCCTGGGTAAAGGCCCTCTTGATTTCCTCAAAGGCCCGTTGTTGCTCAGGCCCCCAATGGTAGGCGACCCCCTTTTTTAATAACTTTGTTAGAGGCGTGGTCAACTGCGCGTAGCAGGGGAGGTACTGGCGATAATAATTCGCACTCCCCAAAAATCGCTGCAGGGGTTTTACGGCCCCCGGCGGAGGCCAATCTACAATGGCGCGGATCTTTTCGGGGTCCGTGCTAATCCCTTGGGGGGATACAATAAACCCCAGAAAGGGGACTACCTGTTGATGAAAGACGCACTTATCTATCTTACAGTACAATTTGTTTTGTATCAAACGGGTCAAGACAGTTCGAACATGTTGTACGTGAGCTTCCTTGGTCTGGGAGTATATTAAAATGTCGTCCAAATACGCGACGACATAGATGTCCAAAATATCTCGAAATATATCGTTTATCAGGTGTTGAAACGTTGCTGGCGCATTAGCCAAACCATAGGGCATCACTAAGTATTCAAATAATCCATATCGCGTGCGGAAGGCGGTTTTCCATTCGTCGCCTTCTCGAATTCGTAATAGATTATAAGCCCCCCGCAAATCTAGCTTGGTGAAGATGGAGGCACCGTGTAGTCTATCCAGTAGTTCAGGAATCAAGGGCAGGGGATAACGATTTTTAATTGTGATGGCGTTGAGGCCCCGGTAGTCTATACACGGTCGTACGCCCCCATCTTTTTTAGGGACGAAGAACAGAGGTGCCCCAGCAGGGGAGTTGGAGGGGCGAATAAATCCGTTCGCCACATTATCCTCGAGGTATTTTTTCAAGGTTTGTAATTCTGGGCCTGACAGCGCGTAAATCCGCCCGTACGGGGGCATGGTTTGTGGCAGTAACTCAATGGGGCAGTCGTACTCCCGATGGGGAGGTAATTGCAGTGCCTCTTGTTCCCGAAAAGCGGCCTGCAGATCCAGGTACTGGGGGGGTAAGGTATGAACTGTAGTGGTGCCTTGTTCCATCGTCGCGGCTACCGCCTGGACAGAAGGTTGCTGCTGCACATGGGTATGGCAGGGTCCACCATCAAAGGTGATCTGTCGTCGCTGCCAATCGATCCGTGGATTGTGCGTCCTCAACCAGGGCATCCCTAAAACCACGGGAAAGGCCGGGGTACGCACTACATCTAGCCTCAGTTCTTCATGGTGTGCGCCGATGGCTGCACCCATTGCTCGGGTGTGATAATGAATAGGCCCCGAGCGAAGGGGGGAGCCATCAATAGAATAAACGGTTTCCGGGAGCTTTTTCCTTTCTACGGGAATATTATGTCGACGTACAAGGTCCTCGTCTACAAAGTTCCCAGAAGCCCCTGAGTCAATAAGGGTCCAAATTACTAACGTGCGCTGGGGAGCAATGGTCAATGTGAAAGGTACACATAAATGATTTGTACGCGGGAAAAGACAGACGCCGCATAGGTGAAAAGGGGTAACATTATTTACCGGGGTTCCCCCTGCCCGCCCCGGCTCTTCTCGTTTCCCGCCCGTCTTCTTTCTGGAGGTAGTTGGGGGCACTCTCGGGAAAAATGACCCCCCGTCCCACAGTAGAAACATAGACGCTCGGTGCGTCGTCGTTCTTTTTCTTGTCCCGAGAGCGGTCCCCTGGAAGCGCCCAATTGCATCGGCTCAGGGTTTTCGAGCCGTTGGCCGTCGTTGGTCCCGGGACTTGTCCCCCGAGGGCGAAGTGGCCAAGATCTACTCCCTTCCTGCCTTCGTTCTCGTCGCCTCTCCATCAAACGATCATCGATTTGGCAGGAAAGATTTACCAATTTGGCCCAGGTGGGTGGCATGTCCGTCGTGGCTAACTGATCCTTTAATTCGTCGTTAAGCCCTTTTCGATACAGGACCTTCAGCACCTGATCCGGCCAATCTAGTTCGGCCGCCAAGTGCTGAAATTTCGTTATGTAGTCCAAAAGCGGCCCTCTCCCTTGTTTCAGAATCATGATCGCTGCCTCTGCGTCCTTCACCCGGTGGGGATAATCAAAAAGGAACTGAAACTCCCTTAGGAACCCGGGATAGTCTTTGAGCAATGGGCTTTCTTTTACTAATAATGGGGTGGCCCAATCGAGGGCCAACCCTTCAAGATGGCCAATAATAAAGGCCACCTTCGTCTCATCCGTAGGATAAGTACGTGGCTGAATTTGAAAGGCCAATTTACACAATGCTATAAATCCTGGGAACTGTTTTCGTTCACCATTAAATTTCATTATCGGTGGGTGTTTTGGTTCCCTACCCCCTGCTGCAAAAGGTATATCGGCCACAGGGGGCGCAGGGCCCATGGGGGAGGCCTCTGCACCTACTCCCCCCACGGCCCCCTGAGCCTGTTGCTCCTTGATATCCCTAACTTCCATGGCCAGGGTTTTAATGGCCATTGCCATCTCCTCTAACTGTGCCGCAAGGTCCATCTTAGTTGCCGGTGAAAGTGTTAGGGTAGGGGGGTTTATAGAGAGAGGGAGATGGTACCTTGCACACCCTTTTAACTTGAAATAGTCCCACCCCCTGATCCAGTGTAGGGCAATCCTCAATATGTACGGAAGACACCCCTCAGGTTGGTATAGGGCCCAAACCTCTGCAAGAGAGACGTGGCCTATGTCATCATAGGGGGGGGAACCAGCAAGGCCCTGAGGATTGTCCCACACTGGGTGCAGGGTCTGTAATAACAGTCCTATCCCCACTTTTGCTATACACGCCACGCACGTGCAGGGAACCCCAAATCCACACCCCAAGTGACGGTAGTTGTGAGGAGGTCAGGAGGGGGAACGAAACCAGGAAGGGATAGGGTAGGACTCCACCGAACACACGCAACACAGACAGGGAAGGTATCAAGGGACCCCAGAGGGGGGTAGTGCTCCCCACGCCCCACACACCAACCACACCCCAATACAATTATCTACTCCCTTGACCCCAAACAACACACGTCCGCACTCGCACCACTCACGTACACACCAACACGCACACTCCGTCTCTGTCTCTCCAAGTTCCTAGAATCCACACAGGGGGCCAGTCTCACAGCGATGCTGTTCACCGGCATCGCCCTAGTGAGACTGGCCCTCCTTAAATATCCCCTGTGGCGGGCCCCGCCCTGGCACGTAGCCGTGCCGAGCGTCTCTGCGCTCCTTCTGGCCCCACCCCCGACGTCTTAGCTGACGCCCTGGCCGGCGGCCTGACTAACCCCTGTGGGGTTTCCCCGGCGTCGGCCGCTCCTGTTTGTTGTAGCGGCCCCGCCTGCAGACGTTCAGAGCGTCGCAACGCTCTTCCTGATTCCTCCCTGACGCTACGTGGGGGTGTGGCCTGCAGGGGTAGCGGGGAACGCCGCGGCTGGGCCGCATGGCTTCTAACGCTTCCCCGCACCCTGCCCCACCTGTGCTTTTTGCCCCACCGCCTCTGGGCCATGACAAATACCCTAATATGTTTTTTATACTTAACATGCCCTAGGAAAAGTAGCCACTAGTCAGTACTTACAGCCCTCAACCTTTGCTTAATTCAGACTCGTGTTTGTGCAACCAGACCTACAAAGGTAGCAATTGCTACCAATTCCTCCCTTTCAATGACAAAAGAAAATAATAACAACCGTCACTGTTGAAATCTAGACCCTTCTTTAGCAAAGGTGTTAACCACACTGCCCGCAATGAATAATAATATGGGCATCTTAACAAAAAATGGTCCATAGATTCAACCTCGGCCAATGAACACATACATAGCCGTTGGCCATAGGGTACCTGACTTTGTCTCCCCTCTAGCACGGCTGTATGCGTAAGCTGGAAGCGCAGCTGAGTATACAGTCTATGCAACCGCGGCTTGGTGAAGGTATCCAAGTATGTTTCAAGACCCTTGATAGTCTGGCACATGTTTGGTTGGGGGTGCTGCTCATGCCAGAGCCCCCCACACTACAGTACCCTCTCTCTCTGTGGCAGACCTCCGCTGCCACCCACTGATGCCCACTGTTTGTGCCTGACTGATGCCCACCACCCACGCGCCCACCCGCACGCCAGTGAGCTCACTCTAATGGATAGAACCTTTCTTGTCCTCTTGTTTAATGGATAGAGCCTTTCTTGTCCTCTTTTTAATGGATAGAGCCTTTCTTGTTTGTAAAAAAGTTTACAGACCTTGTTTAACAGATAGAGGCTTTCTTGTTTGTTAAACAAACCTGGCAGCACCTCCTGAGCCTGTCGCTTGCTCCTCAGTCGAGGAGCTGGGCACCACCACTGGAGGTGTAGTAGGGGCAGCAACCTCTAGTTCCTCCTCCTCCTCCACCGGCAAGTTGGTCCCCAGATGGGGAAGAAACACTGCAGTTTTCTTCATTTAAAAAAAAATTTTAATTTTTTTTTTATCACACACACCCAAAAACAAACACACAGTCAGTCACCCACAACACACACCAACACTCACCAACTGCAACAACAACAGCACACCCAAACACAGTCAAAACACACAAACCAAACAGCCACCCAGCCAAACACACACTCACTCACCACACAGCTCCGCACGCACTCAAATTTCCGGTTTCTGCCGCGCTCATGCTCTCGCAATATTTTTTCCAAACGGCCGAACCCGAACCGAATGGCTGAACCCGGCAAACGATCCAAACGGACAAACCGAACGCAGTCGAACCGAACTGCCAAACCGAACGGCCGAACCTGAACGCAGTCTGTTCGCCCATCCCTAAACAAAAAGCCAAATGCCAGGAACAAGGATTGGGCTGACCAGAGCCTTGAGTTCAGGGACAAGGAGTGGAGTGAGGCAGAACTGAGCAGGGAGTAGAAGGGTTTGGGAGCCAGAACGAAGGACTAGGAGCCAGGAACAAGAGTGAGGGGAGGGAGAGAGTTGTTCCACCCAGCTTCCTCTTGCTGCCAGCATGCCTTTATACTCACTAGCAGCCAGCGTAGGAAGCCGAGAGGCAGGGCACCAAGGAGACAGACAGGAATAGAGACGGGGTCTGAACCAGGACGGGGTGGAGACAAAGGGATAGAGGCTGGGTCAGAGACAGACTGAAGCAGTGGTGCTAGCAGACTGTCTACCATGCTAGAGCCCCAGCGGGTTGGGGTTTGGGGCTGGGCCTTACAGTCTTAGGTTCTTAGCCACCAGCACACCTAATTAAGGGTGCAATCCTCTGCCATTAAAGTCAATGGCAAGACTCCCTTTGACTTTAATGTGGGGGACA
The DNA here is from genome assembly GCA_003113815.1 of Sphenodon punctatus. NCBI lineage: Eukaryota > Metazoa > Chordata > Lepidosauria > Sphenodontia > Sphenodontidae > Sphenodon > Sphenodon punctatus. Next base: position 2,378,100 of record QEPC01012145.1, read on the forward strand.
TTGCCCTGTCAGTAGGGAAAGAAAAAAGACTTTCTTATGCCTCATATCTCTCTAATATACACTTATAACATTTTGTTCTATTTGAACATTGATAGCCTATAAGTGTGGTAAACATTTTTCACAATATTTGGGTGAGGAACCCATTTTGCCTGGGGGTCACATCAACAATTTTAAATGGGGTACTGGGCTACACCAAAAGGGGAGGGGGGGCTGTGCCAGTTGGCTCTTCAGTGGGAAGCAGCAGCCCACTATCTGCCCACCATGCAAGCTAAATGGAGAGAAACTCGGGTTGAAGCTTGCACACAACAGGAAACAGTAGAGGCCCAGCACCCCCCCATCAGTGTGCCACATATAGTGGTCATGGCAGATTCACAGTGGGCCAAATTTAAAGGGGAATAAGGCCAGAGGTTCCCCAGCCCTGATTTATGTGGTACACCCTAATTCAGTGCCTTATTTTAGCGTATGGCTCCCCTTTGACAGGAGCAAAGCTACCATGGAGATAGAGGGCTCACTGGAGCCTGGGCCCCAGGTTCCATGGGAGCCCTTTGTGAGCAGCCTAGAACCCCTAGGAAATTTTCAGAGTGTGTGAGGGAAGGAGCAGGACTGGCACTCCTCACTCACCCACTGAAAATGTCCTAGTGGCGGTCAGGCTGCTTGCAAAGGATCCCACCAAGAAGGCCTCACACACATGCATGGCAGCCTCATGTGGGGTCTCTTGCCCCACCAAGATAAACCCCACTCTCTTGCAATAGGGAAGCCCATAATTGGGACATGCACATGGGCCCATCGTAGCCGTGCTATGTCACTGCCCGTTGGCTATCGTTTTAGCAATGTCCTTGGCAAGTGTTAATTCTGACTGCAACAGCCCACCGTTGTGTTGCTACCTACTGGAAAAATGACTGAAGAGTGCAAAGTTTTAGACTTGAATTCTCTCTAGAAGCCTTCTAATGTTAGAAAGCTGGGAAAATATTAATCTAGGTTTCCTAAATGCCATTAGTAAACTAAGAATCTGGCCATTGCCAAGACAAACACAACTTAAAGAGTGCTTGGGTTTCCTTTGAATAAAAAACGCCTGAAATACATTATATAAGAAGGAGTTCTAAAGGAACGAAGGGGAACCCGCCTGGGAAGCTAAGTGAAGCTCATAATAAAAGCAGGAATGGAAAGTTAAAAATAACCAACAGGAAAGTGGCAGATCTGTGAGGGCTCTCTTGATTTCTACTTCAGCATTGTGCCTTCAGGGATAGCCTGATATTGTTTGGAGTTTTGATTGCTCTCCACTTCAATATTTATTCTTCAAAAATAGATGTTTCTCCAATGGGGAGAAGATGAAGTGTTTTTATAATTTTACTTAATTAGATTTTGAAAGTGCATTCCCTATGGATTGCAGAGTGGAAGGGCCTTTTAAGACTGACATCATTTAGAAAATAAAAAGAAGCTGAAACTCCTTTGAATGATATGTCTAGTCATTGCCACCAATGAAATTAGCAATCTACACATGGTTATATGTTGTCTTTTGTTTACTAAGCATTAACGGCAACAATCCTGAAACAACTTATTCCAGAGTCGTCCCATGAGATAGTCCCATTGACTTTAAGTGAGACTGCTCTGGAGTAAATCACTTAGTATGGCAACAGAAGGCCATGACGAAATCAGAAACTAACTTAGGCTGCTTTTATACGAGGCGCTGGAAAGCGCCTCCTGAGTCCCACGTTGAAAGAAAAGCCGCACGGGGAGTGTTTACATGCTCCCCGCGCTGCCGGAAGTGATGTGCTCCCTGTTGTCGGCAGTGACAGTGCCTTTAAATGTACATGGGCATCCCTTTAGAATTCCAATGTCTTTAACAGATCAGTGCATGAAGATATGGTACTGATAAAATGAACAAAATCTCTTTATCTCTGAATACACTGAAATTGGATTATTGTTAAAATTACCCGATTGTTAAATGATCTGTACTCTGGGAATAGGTGTCAGTTTTGTCTTTGAAAATTTACTCTAGAGAGAGAGCCAAGTGCCAGGTGATTTTAGTGCCAAAACACATCAAAAAGCTCTTGGACAGAACACAACCCTAGGGATTATTTGACCAAAATTCTGACTCCCCAAAGCCAGCAGAGAGGCTGATCTTTGGGTTTTATGCAGATGTCACACAAAAAAAGGAGACAGAAAGATTCATTTCCTGCTCAGGTTAGCACAAATATTGATTCTACACCTGACAAACTGTATAACTGGAATTGTTGTAGCCTGTCTTAATGCAGGGAAGAAATTAATGTTTATTATTAGTTAATAAACATTCATTCATGAAGGTTTTTCAAATGCTGATGTTTTGAGGGCAAAACAAAGACTGACAATATATCTATGTTTGTTTCCCTTTTTACAATAAGATTATACTTTAGGTATTGTAACTGCTCCAATCAATTATCCTTTTGTTGCACAAATAAAAATGATCTTGCACAAATAAAATTATCCTCAGCTGCTAGCTTCAAACCACTTATTTAGAGTAGCAGTGAGACTACTCTGGAGTAGTAGTTGGAGCATTGCAGCTCTAATTTTGTCTAAAGTTCAAAACTCAGATGCTTTGTTTGCTTTAGTTTATAAATAGAATGGAAATCCCATTAAGAAGTGCAAAACTAAAGACCATCATGGAGCCTGTCAAGTAACCCGCTCAACTTGTAAAATTCCTGTTTTCTGCAGACACAACAAAAACAGGAAATATTTACCAAATTCCCAGGTGTCAGGAAATACTTTCAAAATACTGTGATGACCTAAACAGCTCCATTTAAAGAGATACAGAGTATTTGCACAGATGTTAATAAGCATGTTTTCATTAAAAATATGTACTTTGGTGCGTATGCTCTAACAGCCCCTAAAGTTCTGTTTGTGCTGTAGTTCTGATTGCAATGATTAGGCAGAGATTTGCTTTTCCATTAGTTGTGTTAATCTGACTTCAAACTAATTGTTAAAAAGCTACCACTAAGGGTGTGTTAACAAACAAGACAATGTCCAGGTTCAGTCAGTGCAGCCCCCACTCATGTGTTTAGCATGCAGAGCCTAATAAATGGGCAGCCCACAGCATGTATTTTTTGTGCATTTGGGCAGTCCCCACTCAGCCCCCACTCACAGGATTAGCGTGACAAGCCTAATACAAGTGCAAGTGTTCTTCTCCACCATGCTCTGCCCCCCACCCCTCTTCTCAGTATCCTGCCCATTATGACTCACAGCCACAGTAAACCATGGAAAGACGAAGCTGCACCAGCTGATTCTTCTGGGACCAGCTGGACCAAGCAGAGCAGCGCGCATCTGGAGAGATCCGGGACGTCGTATGCTGGCACGTAAACCACAATGCTAGCACCAACATCCACCATCAGTGACAGTTTTTATGCATTAGTGAACTGTTTTCAATCATCTTTTTGTAATATCAATAAAGTCTTTCAAAATATTTCCTGTGTGTTGCTGTCTTTTCATCTGGCCCATCCAGCTCGCCCCAGCGCCAGGACGGCATACTTTCCATCCTAGTCCCCTCCCCGCCCCACCCCGCTGCTATTTCCCACCAAGCAACCTTTCCTTGTGCATTCCCTAGTGGCATTCACAGTTTAGCCGGCTGCATGCCGGAACCTCTGCATTTCCCAGTGGCTTTCGCAGGCTAGCCAGGTCTGAGAATGGTAATAGGAAGCACAGACACCCAACCTTTGCCTGTGGCAGTTCCCTTTGCTCCCCCCACAGAGCAACAAAGGCCTTGGTCTTTTCCATCCTTGGCCCAGGGAATGCAGGGATGGTGGGACAATCAGTAGGCAGCTGAACAGCAGAGGTAGCAGTGCTGGTTGTTGCCTGGCTGTTGGGGTTATCCATGGCCCTGGTGATGGTAATCAAATCCTCCACAAGTCATTCCTGAAAATGCAGCAGTTGGGAAACAACAATGTTTGAAAATGGTGCACTGGGCTTTTAAGGCGGATGTTATGTGTGCACCAGTGAGAGCAAGAGTGGAGAGAGGGGCCAGAAGTGGCCACGCCTCGGAACACTCTAGGTTCTTTGTCAATGACTCTATAGTGGTGGCGGACCTGTAAATGCAAAGGCACCACATGCAACCTGACTGACAGGATGTGGACACATGGGCACACATTAGCCTACATTTGTTCGCATGGTGGGCTCCACATGGTCTAGGTCCCTGCCATGAGTGGAAGCTGCATGTCTGATGGGTGGTGGCCAAGTGGCCAATAAACAGGCAGGTGGGCATCCAGATGGTCTGGGCTACTGTCTCGTTTGTTAACAGCCTATGGTTCAGAAAGTTGATTAGAAAATATTAGTTATGTTTGAAATATATCTACAGTGTAATACACTTAATAGAAATATCATCGTATAAATTTGAAGCATTTCTAGTTCTTTAGTCATATGTTTTAGTTATAACTAATAATATTACAGATGGAGACAAAGTTGTTCAGATTATTTCTTTTATTCGACCAACCTCTGAGAGTATGCAAACGTTTTGGCTACATGGAGCCCTGATTCTATTACTAGTCTTAGGAATAGCCACGTGGCATATATACATTCAATATGTGCATTAAATGTGAGTTTGGTGGTTTAGCGGATATGGTAGGATATACATTTTACATTTTAAGAGTTTGTAATATTGTTAATCTTGAGAGAGTGTCTGGTTGCCATGTTGTTCCCCAAAGTAGCAGATAGAAACAAAGTCGTTTTGATATTTTTTTATTGGACCAACAATTGTTGATGAGAGAATGCAAGCTTTCTGACCACACAGGAATCTTCCTCAGGCTAGTAGCCAATTGTGCTTATTTATGATAAGTGCCATAGAAGTTGTTAAAACAAATGCACAAATAGGTTGCACCAGGATTTTCTTTGATATTCCCAAGACTACGGACAGTTAATTTTAAATATGAATGAATATGGAATGTTTTTTTGTAACCCAGCTCATGGGTGCATTCTAACTGCCAATCAAGGTACTAAGAGCTTTGAATCTATACAGGCTGCGGGCTTTGAAATCAATGGGTGTGTTTTCATTGGCTTCCATGGGTATTTTCATCAGCTTCAGTAATTGGATCGGCCTTGTATTGGGCCATATTGGCAAATATTCCTGAATGGGATTTAAACGTGAGGGGAAGTTTTCTAAATAAGTTCTTAACAAATTTTGAAATACGTGATTTTTTCAACTGAGAAGCACAAATCTCTTCTTCTCATTCTAAATTTATCTGACTTAGTTAGCAGTAGGGAAGAAGATTCTTGAACTTTGCTATTCACTGTGGGCCTAATCCATGACTCACTGAAATCAATAGGTGTCTTTCCATTAACTTACTAGAATCTTGATCAAGCACAAATTGCTTGTTTTAATTTTTTGCTCCACATTTATTGACTTATTCTTACAAGTGATTTTTTTAAAGGGTGAAAACAGACATAACGCTAACGTCACTTTAACACCACTGTAACATTTGTTATGCATGTTGCAGGGTTGTATCGGTGCCCTATGCAGCATTAAAACATGCACAAGAAATGTTAAAGTGGTGTTAACATGGTGGTAAAGTGGCATTAGCGTTATGTCTGTTTTCACCACAAGTTTATTTACTAGGCCCCACCTCGCATGGCTGCTCTGTGACTTTGGATCACCGTTCCCTGAAGAGAAGTTTAGAAGTCTGTCAAAGCCCAAGCAAGCCTGAGCAATTTCAGGAAGCAATGCAAGATCTTTCTATTTGGCCAGGCTTTTGGTAGGGAGAGATAATTTCAGGGCAGAAGTTTTTTAATTTTTTTTAAATATTATGCTGATATTGTATATTATTTCATACTTATTTTAGCTGCATCTATTTTGTGTGTTGCGCCTTTGGGATGGGGCAGGATATAAATCCAAATAAATAAACCCTCAAAATCTCTTGCATACAACTCTGCACCTGCTGGAAATAGCAGTGGTTGGGGTATGCTCCTGATTGGCTGGTAGTGGCTATAAGAGATGAGCCGCTTTGATCCCTGCCACAGATGAAGCCAGTTCCATAGACAACCTCTGATCATGACCTTGGGCCACAGTTTGGTAATGATTGCTGTGTGTCATCATGTTGTACTGGACAATTTGTGGACAGACACAAAACACATTTATGTTCAGTTTATTTTATTAAGCAACAAAAAAACAATATATTTTTAAAAATCAACTAGCTTATCAGATTTACATTCAAGGACACATAGGCAAATAACAACAACAAAAAAAGACTTAAATGTATGTAAATATTCACAACATAATTTAAATTAACTTCTTCAGGCCACATGATGGGTCATCCTGCTCCTTTCGAGTGCATTCAAACATTCCAGGGGCTGCATCATCAAACCCTATGTCTGGAAATTATCCATTTGTCGCAATGGTATTGTTTGTGCTACAATCATTATGATTGTGGCAGCACCGTCATGGTAAATTTCTATGTTCAGGCTTACTACACAAATGTGCAAATTAATTCCAGTCTGCATTTTGGTCTATTATATGCTAGATCCATTTAAAAAAGAAAATTAAAACATTTACAGGTAAAGTCCATTTTACCATTTCCATTTGACGACATTCCCTGCTGTAGCAGTCTATAATTCAGTAACAGCTATTGGTTTGTGTTGGGGTGGGGGTGGAGAGGAGAACTTCCTGCCCATGGGCCATATTCAGCCTGTGGCTATTTTTTAATTTGGTCCCTTTTCAATGCCTGGACCCAGTAACCCTCAAGCTCTGAAAGACTGAGCTCGCCTCACGTCAAGGGAGTGAAGAGAAGAGCATGCCCTCAAGGATAGGGGATAGATCCATTGCATAGATCCATGATCTGTGCCCTCTCCTTTCTTCTCCCATTGTGACCACACCCTTATATAGCACCACCCCAGCTCCTACACCCCAGCCCACTGAGCTTCTACTACTTTTCAAAATGGCCCATAGGAGGAGAAAGGTTCCCCACCTCTGAATTATATTTTCAGACCCTAATCAAATTGCTGCACCTAGGGCTTCCTTCTGTTCCCACTGAAGACAACAGCAACAATTTATTTGACTTCAGTAAAAGTTGGACTGGGCCCTTAATAGTCATAATCCTCAGTTTCCAAAGGGACTTCACTGGGACTGCTCAGGAGTAAGTGATTTGTAACTACGGGGGAGCTCTTCTCTTTTACATCATGGACTCAGAGAATGTCAGAGTTGGAAGGGAGCTCAAGCATTGTCTAGTCCAACCTACTACTTGGATGCAGGATGACTACAAATACAACATACCTGATGATGACTGTGAACCTTTTTTTTAGAAAGACCTCAAGTGACCAAGAGTCTACAACTTCCCCAGGCAGTTTGTTCCATTGCCGCACAGTTCTGTTAGGAATTTCCCCGCCGATATCTAACCAAGGTCTACCTTGTAATTTGAGCCCATTATTTCTAGTTCTGCCCTGTGTAGCAATGTAGAAGAGTTCCTTGCCATCTTTTTGATGACCGTTCTTTCGATATTTGAAGACTGCTATCTTGTCTCTCCTTGAATCTTCTCTTTGCTAGAATAAACATACCCATTTCCTTCAAGCTGAGAAACTGGCCCTATATTTTTAACTATTAATAGTGATGCCATCATGTTAGTGTAGTTTGTAAATGAGCTACTTGGGCATAGGCAGTAATGGCTATTATCTAACTAAGTTTTAATGTGTGTCTATATTATCACTGCAGCATGCTTCTCCAGATCAATATGTAATTAAAATATAGACTTGGAATGTAAAAAGCCAATCCTGCAACCTTTTGCTCATTTATTTTCAGTAGGAAAACATGCCTGAATAAGAATTATCCGTATATGAAAAATGGCAAGATCAAGCTGTAAGGGACTATAATGGCTCAGAAAGATATGGATTGCTATGTATGTATGTATGTATGTATGTATGTACCCAATAAAACTAAACATCTTGTTTGATTTCATGTCCTTGGGCTAAAATATGAATTATTTACAATGCATAGTCCCTATTCTAACCCAGAAACCCTTCAAAGCCATTGCTGTCCATTTCACCATAATACATCTTTACCGCTTTAAGCCTGCATGGGTTTACTAAACCTCAGGTGAGTAATGTATTTTGCATAAGCTTACATGATAAGTTGTTTTGGTGCAGAAGGATGCATTTAAATCCTATTAGTTGTCACAAGGCTAACAAAAGCCAGGATATTCCAAATTAAGCTAGATTGATTTGCTATCTTTAATTCACACCATTGGGCCCTTTATATTATTATTATTCTTGCTGGTGTGAGCCAAGGAGATTGGTTTTTTAACTCTGGATTTCCAAGCTTTTGTTAACTTGCATCACTAACTTTTTACGAAAACAAAGCATCGACTGAAATCAGTGGGAGTTTGCCTAAGTAGGTATTCTAGGACCACTCTGATTAACTTTATTTAAATGCGTTTTTCTTTTCCTTTTGGTACTGTACATTAGACAATCCACAATACATTTTAGTGTTCAAATGTTTATCAAAACAAATATTGAAAATTACATACACTGTACAGTCTATTTTGCAAGTAAACATTTTTTCCTCTGAAGAGGCACAGAATCACAATTGGTCTTCAGATGTTACATTTTCATATGCTATATATCTACCTTTCTCTTAAAGTGGGTTGTTGCAAATTCAATAATGCTGAGAAATGCATCCATTCCAAAGTCCTACCAACATAAGCAAACATCAGCGAGGATTTAACCATTTTGTCACTGGGGGGAGAATTGCTTTCTCTTTGACATATTCTTCCTTTACAGAATTTCCATCACCAGATGCCATGTCATTTTCTGAAAGTTAAAAAAAATATATAATTTCACATAAAATGATTTTTAAAAAATGTTTTTACATCTTGATTTGTAAGCAGCTTTTTGAAAAATTGCCATCTGTAAGTGTTACTGGTTGCATTATTACCCCCCAAACTATGGGCTTGTGAGAGAAAGTTTTCTCTGGTAGTGTAAGCGCAGCACAGGAATCCAGGAGATCTGAGTTCATTTCCCATTTCCTATTTGATCTAGAGCAAATAACTTAACTTGTCAGTGGCTTGATAATAACTATGTGGGCTACCAAGTAAAATGACGCCAAATGATGCATTTATAGTTACGTGCTGAGGAACCATAGATGATAACAGTTTATAAAGTCTAATTAATATAATGCAAAGTCCTTAGAGATCTTTTCCTGGTTGGCCACTGGGGTGGTTAGGGCTAACTTAACCAGGGTAAATAACCCACAACAGCCCTTTCATGTGTACACAGCTTTGGTGATTTCAAAATCAGGTTTGGTTTCTAAAAGCAGGTGAACTTTGAATGTGAAAATAAGGGTGGATGAGAAAACAGGGCTGGAAACACTGCTACTACTTATCATTTCTATTGCGCTACTACTAGGCATATGCAGTCACAGATTTTTACAGTCACAGATTTTTAGAGATAGGTCCCTGCCCACTGAGCTTACAATCTAATATGGACAAGGGTGAGGGGAACACACAGGGAGAGACAGACACACACAATTTCATTGTACAGATCGGGCACTGAGGCAGAGGGTGTGACTTGCCCAAGGCCACTCAGCAAGTTCATTAGCTAGGGTGAGATTTGAACACTGGTGTCCCAGCTCCAAGTCCAGCACCTTAGCCACTACCCCACAGTGGGTCTCGCACATAAGACTGGAAACAGATAGAAGAATGGACTTTTTCCTGAGGCCTGTGATACTTCCTGCTTCTAGTGGAGTCAGGAAAGCCATCTAGAAGGACAGCATTTCTTACGTTGTTTCTGCATTGTTGGCCTGGGCAGAAAGTGGTAGTACAAAGGAATGGAATAATGGGGTTGTGGGGAGGGAAAGCTGAACTGGGTAAAAGTGTCTAAAGTTTGGATTCATCTCAAGGCAGGGTGGTGTGAACCAGAATCTCAACCTGTTTGTTCCTTTACTAGATATTTCTGCATTACTATGGATCTGTTACTGTGCTCCCAAGAGTGCTAAAACAGTCACTAGCTTGGTGAAAAGAAGGGAATTAGAATAAAGCACACAAACTGCCTAGGGTGGAAAAGAGAATCCTGGATTGTCAGGCAGCGGCGGTAGACGGGAGTGCTTTTTTCCAACACCATCTGTGAGGAGGCTGCGGCCCTCTCCGATTCAGATCTGGCCACCATTGTCCATGCTTTCATTACCTCAAGGCTAGATTACAGAAATGCGCTCTACAGGGGAATGCCGTTGAAGACCGTTCGGAAGCTGCAGCAGGTGCAGAATGAGGCAGACCAGCTCCTTCTGGGGGTAGGTCACTGTGAGCACATTACACCGTGCTTTATAGTCTGCACTAGCTTCCTATAACTTTCTGGGCACAACTCAGGTGCTGGCTTTGAAGCCCTAAATGACTTGGGCCCCACATATCTGAAAGACCGCCTTTCCTTCCATGCTCCTCTGCAAGCCCTGCAGTCAGCCAGGAGTGCTCTCTTGTGGGTACCACTTGCCAATCTTGTCCGAATTACAAGGGCCCACAGAGAAGTGTTCTTGATAGCTGCCCTAGTATTATGGAACTCTCTTCCCCCGGAGGTCCATCAGAACCCGAGCCTGAGCATATTCTGGAGGTAGTGTAAAACCTCTCTCTTTGGCAAAGCATTTGGCAGGGAGGAATAGGGGCTGCGGTGGGGATTTTAAAAGGGATTTTACTGTATTTTCTGTGTTTTTATTACTGTAAGCTGCCCTGAGCCTTTGGGAAAGGTGGGGTATAAATAAAAATTAAAAAGTTAAGTATCTGGTATTTTAGGATACTGTCTAGCCTTTAAGTGCTTGAATTTGTCTTTACACTTAAGGTCAGCATTGTATGGTAAACTAAATTCACCTGCAAATGGCTGAAGAGGACAATCAAAAGCCAAAAGATATCCAATTTCATACCAACTATTTCAAAAACAAAGCAAGTAAACATCTCTCCTTCCATCAAACTCTCCCTTGCCACTCAATATTTTTTTATTATTTCTGAAATGATCTAATGCAAGTATTTCAATAGCAGGACCCTGTGGGAACCAGTGCAAAGGAAAACCTACAAGGGCCAGTCTAGAAAAAGGATTGTGGGTAGGGCTGAAAGGAATACCTGCTAAGATGGGCATACCTCTCCAAATAGTGGTACTCAACTCGACCTGACCCGGCAGTACCGTCAGGTACTAATCACTGTACTGAGTTAGTGCTCGATCATATACCCAGTGAACCAATTGACCATTTTTTCATCCTGATTTTCCAACTCCATGTATTACTTTTCTGACTTCTGGTACCAATACCTGTATTGATTTACATTTTACCAATCATTAAAATGATAAATTAGTAAATCAGCAATGGTAATAATACCCAGTATTTGGGGGTAATCCAGTGCTTAGTCGGACCTCAGGTAGACCACCAGGCAGCCATCACGGTGCATGAAATCGCAGGTACTACCCACCGGAAGCAAATGAGCTCTCCCTTCCAGCTCTAACTGCAAATCAAAAACCCTGTTGGGACCCCTAGGACCTAAGGATGCCTCTCAGTTTCAGATACGTTTATAGGGAGACTCCACTGAAGTCAGTACAACTCTCCCAAGAAATATCTGAAATTGTAAACAACAGTAATTTGTTTACAAAGCATTAGGGCCTTGTTCCCACAACTAGTAGTTTACTGGATTTCTGGAAAACTGAATCCTTAGCATCAGCCTTTACTGGGGCTTAGGGACAGTAGGCAACAGTAGTATGCCCTTGTGTCCCCTTGTGCAGCTTAGTCATAGCTAGTGTTAATGAGGTGCTAATGTTGCAGTCTGACATGAAGATATGACCTAGGTTTCATTTAGTTTATTTTTCAAAGTGGTCAGTCCACGTGAGTTTTGACGGTGAGTGAGCAAGCTGACTGGGTGCTTAAAGCAGCTCATTGAAGAACACAAAGCGTGCGTGAAGCTCACATGAGTAGTTCTTTGATTCTAGTAACATTAGGTGTAAAAGTTACAGTGAACTCTCAATGGAAAAGAATTAAAGCATGTGCTATTGCTTATCTGAGACAGGGCATACATTGGATTTGAGGTTTTACAGCAGCCTGGAAACAGAGGTTCCAGTTATTGGGGGTGTTGTTACAACACCATTGTCATGGTCAGATCATTACCTTGTGGAGGTGCAGATCCCCATCCCGTTCTGCCCTCATCAGGGTGGTGGACCTATTAGGATGGTCCACCCTCAGAGACATATAGATCCAACTGGTTTCCAGAATGCTCTGGGGGGTTTGCCTAACGATCTTGATGGCTACTCTGTCATTGAGTGACCTGGTCACTTTATGGAATGACATCTTGACCATGGCCATCGACAGGGTTGCACCCAGATGTCCGTTCCCACTGCTACGGCAGCACAGGTCCCCTTGGTATATGGAGGACCTGAGGTGGCAGGAGCGGGAGGGTAGGCTGTTAGAGTGCAGGTGGCATGAAGCTGACCAATTGCTGCATAGATCGTTTTTGAAGGACTATGCCATGGCTGTGATGGCGGCAAAGAAAGCATTCTCCGCTGTCATAAGGTCTGCAAAGTCTCATCCAGTGGAGCTGTTCTGGGTGGTGAGGGGCCTCGTTAATACAGTCTGCCTTCACCCAGAAATGGTGTTATCTAATGCCCGCTGCAACATTTTAATTAATTACTTTGCAGACAAAATCACTCATATTCACCACGACGTGGGTGCTGCCATTTTACCTGCGGAGTCAGAGTGTCAGGTTATGAAAGCTCAGTCCTGTCCTGTTTACTTGGATCATTTTTAATTGGTATCACCAACCAATGCAGGGGAGGTGCTTGGGGTGGTGAGGGCAACCAGTTGTGAACTAGATTCTTGCCCGTCTTGGTTGGTGAAAGCCAGTCGGAAGATGCTGGGGCCATTGCTGGCTGGGGTTGTCAACGTCTCCCTTCAGGAGGGTAGGGTGTTAGATGTTCTTAAAACTGCAGTTGTCTGGCCCCTGCTTAAGAAGCCATCTTTGGATGCTGACTCCCCAGCCAGCTATTGGCCTGTCTCTAACCTTCCCTTTTTAGGGAAGGTTATTGAACGGGTGGTTGCTTGACAGCTCCAGACTCATCTCGATGCCATTGGATTCCTGGACCCATTTCAGTCAGGCTTCCATTCTGGGTATTTATTTTATTTATTTATTTTATTAGATTTTGATGCTGCCCCCTCCTGCCTTCACAGCTCGGGGCGGCTTACAACATTTTAAAATACAATAACATAAAAACATTTAAAACAACCAATAGTAAATAGGGATGGGCGAACACGGTTCGGAACCAAACCGAACTCGGTCGACCGAACTGAACTTCAGAACCAAACTTGATTTTCGAACCAAACCGAATTTCCGAACTCAGCTCTGTTCGCCCATCCCTAAAAGATAATATTCCATTTAGTTCAATGGGGTTTGAATTTCTGAACTTTGTTCAGAAGTTCAGAGTTCGGACCGAACTCGAATAGTTTGGTCGACCAAACCGAACTTCTGAACTGAACCGAATTTCCGAACTGAACCGAACCGAATTTCCAAACTTGGTTCTGTTCTCCCATCCCTAATAGTAAAGCTAAAAATAAAAACAAAAGTATCCTCTCCATGCCCACCCAACCCCACACCCTCACCCATCTCTTTCACCAAAGATCCGTTGGAACAGCCAGGTCTTACAATGCCGTCAGAAAGAGGGGATGTCCAGGGCCAGGTGGACCTCCACCGGGAGGGAGTTCAACAGCTGTGGTGCAGCCACCAAGAAAGCCCTCCTCCTCATCGTCACCTGGGAAACCCAGAGGACCTCAAGAAGGACACCCCCGGCTGACTGCAGGGGTTGATCCAGAACCCGGGGAGTGAGGTGATCCTACAGATAGGTGGGGCCCAGGCCATTTAGGTCTTTAAAGGTCAATACCAACCCCTTGAATTGGGCCCGGAAAACTATTGGCAGCCAGTGCAGAGAACGGCGCACCGGTGTAATGTGCTCATGATGACCCATCTCCCTAAGAAGCTGGGGTGCTGCATTCTGCACCAGCTGCAATTTCTGAACCGTCACATGGGGTAGCTCCACGTAGAGCGTGTTACAGTAATCTAATCTTGAGGTGATAAAATCTATTTATTTATTTATCAATTTTAGTACCCCGGCCCTCCTGCCATAGGCAGCCTGTGACGATTTACAAGAATAAAAACATACAAAATTCACATAGGGCCCTATAGACAACAAAATAAAACAGTAAGTAAAAGGGAAGCATCACCTCCCCCATAATTAAAATCTCACATATAAATAAACAACACCCCACCCCATCCCTCTAAACAACCCACCCTCACCCTCGCCAAAGGCCTAGTGAAACAGCTAGGTCTTACATTGGCGCCGAAATGAAGGAAGATCCAGGGACACTCGGGCCTCCACTGGGAGGGAATTCCACAGCCATGGAGTGGCCACCGAGAATGCCCTCTCCATAGTAGCCACCCTAAATACTTGGGGGACCTTGAGAAGGGCGCTCCCAGATGACTGCAGGGGCTGGTCAAGGACACGGGGAGTGAGGCGGTCTCACAGATAGGTAGGGCCCAAGCCATGTAGGGCTTTATAGGTAAGAACCAGCACATTGAATCGGGCCTGGAAGACTACAGGCAGCCAGTGCAAGAATGGAGCACTGGTGTAATGTGCTCATGACGACCCATCTCCCTAAGGAGCTGGGGTGCTGCATTCTGCACCAACTGCAGTCTCCGAACCGTCACTATGGGCAGCCCCACGTAGAGTGCGTTACAATAGTCCAATCTTGAGGTAATGAAAGCATGAATGATAGTGGCCAGATCAGAGTCTGGAATATATGGCCGAAACCCACACACTAGATGTAATTGGCAAAAAACACAATTCGCCACAGCCCCAACCTGAGCATCTAGGTGGAGCTGTGAGTCAAGGAGCACTCCCAGACTCTTGACCTGAGGTACCAATGTGGAGTGAATTCCATCAGCGATGGGGGACATCACATCCATCACCTTCCCCACTAACATTACCTCTGTCTTGTCAGGATTCAGCCTCAGTTGACTCGCCCTCATCCAGTCTCCCATAGCTGCCAGACATCATGTAAGCACTTAGACTGCAGGGCCTGGGTCCGATGAAAAGGAGAGACAGAGTTGGGTGTCATCAGCATATTGACGGCACCGAACTCCAGTACTCAGGATGATCTCGCCCAACAGCTGCATATACACGTTGAACAGGAGAGGGGAAAGAATAGAACCCTGCGGGACTCCACACAAGAGGTCCCGGGGAGATGAAAAATGTTCCCCAAGCACCACTCACTGGGTTCTCCCTGAAAGGAATGAACTGCACCATTCAAAAACAGTCCCACTAATCCCTGCTTGGTCCCGCAGACACACCAACAACAACTCGTGGTCAACGGTATCAAAAGCAGCTGATAGATATAAAAAAATCAACAAGGTCGAATGGCCCTGGTCTAACTCCCAGCGAAGGTTGTTGACCAGAGCCACCAACACCTTCTCAGTGCCATAGCCCGGATGAAAGTGGACTGTGAGGGATCCAGAAAACTGAGTGGGTCCAGATGCTCCTGAAGCTGCCGAGCCACTACCCATTCAATAACCTTCCCTAAAAAGGATGATAGTGGCCAGAACCACATCTGAGACATATAGCTTAAGCCATAGCACCAGATGTAATTGGCGAAATGCACCTTTCGCCACAGCCGCCACCTAGACATTCAGCCGGAGCAGTGGGTCCAGAGGCACCCCCAGACTACGGACCTGGGGTACCAGTGGAGGGCAGACCCCATCTATGATGGGAGCCACCACTCCCCCGGCATCCCCCACAAGCATCACCTCCATCTTGTCAGGTTTCAATTTCAGGCAGCTCGCCCTCACCCAGTCCCCCACAGCTGACAAACACCAAGTGAGCACCAAGACTGCTGAGCCTGAGTCAGCTGAAAAAGAGAGGTACAGTTGGGTGTCATCAGCATATTCATGTTGGGTGTCATCAGCATATTGATGACACTGTACGCCGAACCCTCTGACGACCTCTCCCAAAGGTTGCATGTACACATTGAACAGGAAAGGGGATAAGATGGCACCTTGCAGGACTCCACACATGAGGTCCTGGGGAGAGGATGAATAATCACCCAGCACCACATGTTGAGTTCTCCCGGCCAGGAAAGAGCAGAACCATTCAAGAACAGTACCGACGTCTGTCCACTCCAGCTCGGTCCCGCAGCCGAGTCACCAACAACTCATGGTCAGCGGTGTCAAAAACAGTCGAGAGGTCTAATAGGGTCAACAGGGTCAAACGGCCCTGGTTCAACTCATGGGAGAGGTCATCGACCAAGACCACAAGTGTAGTCTCAGTGCCATAACCTGGACGAAAGCCAGACTGCAAGGGGTCAAGGAAACTGATCCAGTCCAGATGCCCCTGAAGCTGACGGGCCACTACCCACTCAATAACCTTCCCTAAAAAAGGTTATTGAGGTGTTGACTATCCCGGCCAGCAACAGCCTTGACCAGACAGGACGGGCATAGGTCCAGTTCACAATAAGTGATCTGAACAGCCCCAAGGACATCCTCCACATCCGAGGATGATACACACTGGAATTGATCCTATAAAACAGGACAGGTTGAGGCTTCAATTACCTCAGACTCACTGTCAAAAATACGGCATTGAAACAGTGATGAATTTGAGCAATTTTATCCTCAAAAAAGTCTGCAAACAAGTCACAGCAAGCCCCAGATGGTTCTGATTCCAGGCGGAGGGAGGCTGGACTAACCAGTCCCGTCACCACCTGGAACAGCTCTGCCAGACACAATGCAGATGCTATGAGGGCAGCAAAGAAATCCATCTTTGCTGCACACACAGCCACGGCATAGGTACGCAAACTGACTCTATGTCGCAATCGGTCCACTTCAGTATGAGAACGGCACCACCATCACTTCAAGTGCCGCCCTTCCCACTTCATCTGCCGCAGGTCCTCAGTATACCATGGGGGCCTGCGATGTCGGTAATTCAGGAGCGGACACCTAGGAGCCATACAGTTGATGGCCTCAGTCAGCACAGAATTCCAGCGAGTGTCGTAAGCAGGGCCCCGATTCTTCCGCGGAATTTTTTTTTAAATTCTGCGGGAGTCAGGGCCCAATTCTGCACCTCAGTGCGATTTACCATGAGGGGGGGGGGCTTGGCTTGCCTCCTCCCCCCTCCCCCCACACTGGTCAAACCCTCAGGGCTTCCCAGCTGCCAGGGTTTCCCCTCCCCAGCTGCCGGGGCAAGCTTGATTCCCCCCTCCCTTTTAGAAAAGGAATTGCCTTACCAGTGATGGCAGCAGTAGCTGCTCCGTCCAGCGTGCTCGTACTTCCTGGCCCCTCCCGACGGGGTCTCTCAGGGCGACGCAGCCGGATGACGTCATCCGGCTGCGTCGCCCTGAAAGACCCCATCGGGAGGGGCCAGGAAGTACGAGCACGCTGGATGGAGCAGCTGTTGCTGCCATCACTGGTAAGTTAATTAATTATCTAAACGTGGGGGGAGGCAAGCCCTGGCAACTGGGGAGGCTGGGGAGGGGAAGCCCCGAGGGATTGTTCATTCCCCTTCCCCCGTGGAATCTCCTGCCCCACGTCCCCGCAGCTCAAGCTAGAAATTCTGCGCTGGCATAAGCGGGGCAGGAGATTCCGCAGGGGGAGGGGAATTCCGTGGGAAATCTGCGAATCGCAGACCCGCGTTTGGCTCGGGGCCCTGGTCATAAGGTCATCGAGCGAACGGTCATCGAAACCAGATGATATATGATGAACCAACTGAACTGGCTCCGCACCCTTCCAGGGACTAACATGCACCAGGATACTGGCCTGGAGGAGATAATGATCCATCCATGACAAGGGCACTGCTGATACCTCCCTCATCAGTGGATCCCGTGCCTCAAGGCCTGTGCAAAATATCATATCTAGGGTATGTCTCCCCACATAGGTCAGTCCAACAGCTACCTGAGACAGGCCCATGGTTGTCATGGCAGCCATGAACTCATGCCCTGCACTTCCAAGGCTGGCATTCACTTGGCTATTGAAGTCCCCCAAGACCACCACCTTAGGGGACCGCAAGACCACCTCTGACACCAGCTCAGCCAGAGTGGACAGGGATGCCGCCGTACAGGTAGGTGCGTGGTATACCAGCAGCAACTCCACTCTGTCTCCGGCCATATCAACACCAGGTGGAGGCCCTCAGCTCCCATGATAGGTTGCACAGGATATCTCCTCACATACCAAGTCTCCTTAAAAACAACAGCTACACCCACCCACCCTGACCGCGGCTGATGCTGAACAGAGTACCCGGCTGGAACAAGGTATGGTACAGAGACTGCACTTGTGGCCTTGGTCGATGACCTGCACCTGGAGATTGTCAAGGGGAATTCTACCCTGTTGATCTTGTTAGCTCTTTCGGTGCCCTTTGATAGGGTTGACCACGAGGTGCTGTTGACACAACTGCAGGACCTAGCAGGGGTGCATGGAACCACTTGAGTGGTTCCACTCCTTCCTGTTGGGGAGGTCCCAGAGAGTGGTGATGGGCAATTGCTCGTCATCCTCTTGGGACTTCCCAAGTGGGGTTCCAGAGGGTTCTACTCTGTCCCCCATCTTATTCAACGTGTATATGAGGCCTCTGGGCAAGGTCATTTGAGTTTTGGGGTGACGTGCCATCAGTATACTGCTGACACTCAGCTCTACCTCTCTTTTTCATCTCACCCAGGCCCTGAAGTCTCGGTGTTTACCCGATGCCTGGCTGCTGTCAGGGACTAGATGAGGATGAGCCGATTGAAGCTGAAGCCAGACAAGACTGAAGTGATGATGGTTGGCCAACCATGTGATCTGGACAGGACTGGGACTCCTGTCATTGACAGAGTCCGGCTCCCTCTGGTTAGTCAGGTTCGCAGCCTCGGAGCACTTGTGGACCCCTTGTTGCACCTGAATTGTCAGACTGCAGTAGTGGCCAGGAGCGCTTTTCACCAAGTTCATCTGGTGAAGAGGCTGCAGCCTTTTCTTTCTGACTCAGATCTGGCCACCGTCATCCATGCTTTCATCACCCCGAAGCTAGACTACTGTAACGCGTTCTACATGTGACTGCCCTTGGTGACTGTTCGGAAACTGCAGTTGGTGCAGAATGTGGCGGTTCACCTCCTTTCAGGGATGGGGTGCTGGGAGCACATTACAACGGTGCTCCGAAGTCCGTACTGGCTGCCTTTAGCTTTCCGGGCACAATTCAAGGTGCTGGTTTGGGCCTGTAAAGCCCTAAAAGCCTGGGACCCACATATTTGAGAAACTGCTTGTCCTTCCATGCCCCACTGCGGCTGCTGCGATCGGTCGGGAGCACCTTCCTGTGGGTACCACCTATTAGTTGTGTTCATATGGTGAGGGCTCGCAGGGAGGTGTTCTTGGTTGCTGCCCCAATGCTATGGAACTCTCTTTCCCTTGAGGTTCATTTGAGCTTGAGCATCTTCCAGAAGGTGTAAGACCTTTCTATTTGTATGGGCATTTGGTGGGCAGGGATAGGGAATGGGGGGGTTGGGGTTGGGGGCTGTTTGGGGTAGAAGGTGGGAGTGCAGGTGGGGAAAGGTTTGGGGTTTGGGTTTTTAATGCCATTTTTATATGTATTATTTTTATTTGCTTTGTAAGCTACCCTGAGCCATGTGGGAAGGGCAGGATAACAATTGAAATAAATAAATAGTTCATACATCCTTCACAATGTGCTGGTAGCTTCTGTGCAAAGGAATTCTGCTAAAATGAAATGCTTGTGTCCTTTGGAAAAAGTTTTACCCCAAAATCCAGTTTTACCTGTGTGTGAAATCACTTTCTGTCTGTTTGGGGGTTTTGATGAAGAGAGATGGAAAAATGAAAACTTCAGACACTTTCCAGTGACTCGGTCACAGATTCCCGACTGGCAACTGCACGTTTTTCTGCATTCCATTCCGTAGGTACCGTAAGTGCACTCTGAAAGAAAGAAAAAAATCAATATACTAATGTAATCCCTGTCTGCTTAATATTACTCTTGTCTGCCTATATTCTTAAAAAGAAAAGAATTTTGATTTGTATTAAAAAGCCAGCTTATTCCAAAATAACTAAATTTATTATACAGCCTTCTACATTTCTTTGTATTATACAGTCTTCATCCCCATCATAGATACTATAATTGCGACATGTGCCACCGAATTCAATCCCTCTGAGGCAGCTGGCAAAATAAAAGCAATGGGAATAGGAATACAGTTATGCCAGATGCAAAATTCAGAATAAATACTTTGGGGCCAATTCAAACCCCTGCACGTGCTGCTTATTTGTGGGCATGTGTGCAGGTGTGCACACACCATAGTCCACCCTAGTGGGGCAGGCTGCGCATACGAGTCATGTACATACATGTACATACACACCGTGTGTGTCGCACGTGCTGTGCGGGGCTTGAGATCCAGCCCAATGTGATCTTTGGGGGGGGCGTGGGGGAATACACAAATTATCTTCCTGAGCAACAAGAATTCTTTACAAAGTTTTCTAAATGTGTATCTTTTGCTCAACATTCATTTAAGAACAAAAGCATAAAAGTCACTGTGTGATTAATCTATGACTTTATCATATTTTGTCCAAATTTCAAAAAGTTGAGAAACCTGAGCTCTGTTATAGTGAAGGTGGACTATAAGATAATAGTATCTCAGATTAATATTACCCTTTGCATATGAAGTTCTCAAAGAATTTTGCAAAAGTTTATTAATCCTCCTCACAAAACTCCTAAGTACTTGTTTGTTTTGCTCCACAACCCAGCAAGCTGAGGAAGACAGGGCATTTTGACCAAGGGGAAAGTAAGTTGGTGACACAATTTAGCACAAAACCCAAGAATCCTAGTGCCCATCCTATATTTTAAATTCAAAAACTATTAAAATCAGTTGGTTGGTGTATTCTGACCTGCTACCAAATGTATAGGGTCGACTAGTTTCAGTCAGTTCCACACTTTTCATATGAAATTCACAGACGCATAAAAAGCTGATTGTACTGTATTCAGAGGATACCATCCAAAAAACAAGTGCACTAGAATAGAAACCCTGACACAGTACAGAGGAATATATGGGAAAGTATTCACAGTGTGAGAGTTTTAGTTTTTAAAATTACAAAATGTTCTTGCAGCAGCACCACAAGGACCTGAAACAGAGATTAATATCTCAGGTTCCCCTCCTTGACATTAATTTTCATCCATAATTCATTACAAAGACCTTTCAATGTGCTATCAAAATTATAAACTATGGCCCTTTTCACACAGACACTCTGGGGTGTTACATTTTATTATAAATGTTGCAGGGCACCCATAGCGCACACTTGCAGTCCCGCAACATGTATAATAAAATGTAACACCCATTTTATCAGTGTTAGAGTGTCTGTGTGAAAAGGGCCTAGGTATAAGCATGACGGATGCATCATTTTGCACTTAAATTTATTCAACAAGCATTCAAGCTATGAAATAAAATGTGCATTAATGAGACTATGGACCACTGCAGTTGTCTCTACATGAAGTGGAGCCCACTGGCTCTGACACTTTGGTCTACGGAAGCAAACGTGGCTCAGAAATATTTTCATATCAAGGGTCCAGTCCTGCAACCCTGTTACTTTGCTCTCATGAGTGCATGCAGAATCCAGCCCTGAATCATTGCTTTCAGTGAACACTCTTGACACATCTTGAAACATTCAAAAAGCCCTGTGGTTTCTCAGTTTTTACAGATGTTATTTCAAAGGCTAGCCTATACCCACAACTTCACGGGTACATGAACCCATGGAAAACAATGACTCAGTTTTCTTGCTTCCTTAGTTACTAATTAGACCTGATCCAAAGTGGGTTGACTTGGTTTCCCGGGCTGGACTTTGTCGTTTTCATAGGGGATGTGGGTTGACTTATCCTCCCAGGGGAAGGGAACGGGATTAGTCTCATTTAGACTATAGATTTTCCAATTTTCTGTAACTGAATACCCCTCTCCCCATTTGCAAAGTATTTTTTGTTTAATGTGACTGAGCTACTTCTTCGGTGAAGGGATACCATGACACTGTATGGTAAAGGATAGCAGCGTGCAGTTCTATTAAAATACATTGCTGATCATTAAGATGTTCAAATCCCAAGACTATTTAATTGCTGGTGCCATAATACTGAATCAAATAAATTACATTAGGGATTAATTTAGCCCCAGATGTTTCACCACTTGTATATATAGGCCACATCACTACAGTATTAACCATAATGAGCATTAATTAATTTATTTTCACAGCCCTAGCTATAAACTCACTGGGTGACCTTGGGCAAGTCACAACCTTTCAGCCTAGAGGCCCTCAGTGTGGTGTAATGGATAAGGTGCTGGACTTGGACCCGTCCTAGCCAGGAACTCACTGGGTAGTCTTGGACGAGTCACAACCTCTCAGCCCAAGTTCCCCATCTGTAAAATGGGAATATGTGTGTGTCTGTCTCTCCCTGTATTCCCCTCACCCATGCCCATCTTAGATTGTTAACCCACTAGGCAGGGACCTATCTCTAATAATAACAACAATTGTAAAGTGTCAGGTACACTGCTAGTGCTATAGACATGCTTATTAATAAAATAAAATAATACAAATAAATAATAATAATAATCATATCTGTGAGTTATGAGATAGAGAACAGGGCCACAGAGACCTTGCAACTTGTATTGTGTATAGATCCCTCATTTCAATCACCAAGGCTTAGATCTTCCAACATGGCTCGGCTACAGGACTAGAAAATGTGTAACATGCTCAGTGACAGAGCCAGGGCTATTAAGCAGGTTGCTTGTCTCCGCCCAGAGTTTTAAACCCAGAAATTCCTTCCATATTTCTTCATTGCCTTCCTTCTCAAACTTTTTCATTTTATCATCCCACTCCTCAAAGCACCCTGCTAGTATAAACCCTATTGAGGTCAATGAAGCTTGTGCTAGCATAGCACTTTGAAGAGAAGGCCTCTTCATTTCAGAGTATATTTTGTCATGATTAAAAATTCCACTTGGCATTTTACATTTTTCCATGCAGCCCCCCCAGCCGTCACGCTTGGAGAGCTGACAAGCTGTTGTAGCAAGCACATGCAAATGGACATGGTTTACCTTTGCAGATGCCAAACTCATCGCCAAAGTCATCCTCCTCAGTGTAAAACTGGCACTTCAGTCCAGGCCCACATTTGACCCCGTCCATACCGGAGACAGTGCGGTAGCAAGTCTCCCCCAAAGCTGCTGCACAGACTCTGCAGCAGCCACAGTCATCCAGCACTGTGCGCTTACAGCGCAGAGCACTTTTGCAGTCATTGCTGTCACAAGGCTCAGGGCAATCTACTGCATATTTTGCACCCCAAGCCGTTCTGAGATGGATTAGTACCAAGAATGCAGTGAAAACCAGGAAGCTCTTCATGTCTCTAAGTGGCACACGCACAGTTCCAAAGAGCAGTTTAATGTTCAGCCTTGTGGTCCTGAGCAGAGGGAAGCAGCAGCAAAGAGTCCAAGTTAGTAGCTGAGCATCAGTCTACAAGTTTAGGAGCTTTATAGAGTGTGTCGCCCACATGTCTCACCGTCGTCAGTTTCCTCCTCAATCCAGCAGTCCTGTCCTCCTGCCAGCCACCCTTGTTTTAGTTTATGAAATCCAGGATGAAGACTGGATTAGCACACTGCTGCCATCCAGGAATTGAAAAGCCTGAGCTGATGTAATCTGTTATGTTTAGTTGGTTGTTTTGCATGAGGACTAAAAACTCTCTCACATCCGTCTCAAATGCTTAAGGACGTCTGCCAAAAAGAGGGGGGTGGGGGGAGCAGTAGGTTGCATACCTTCCTTCAGGACAGGAATTGTTCCAGCACTGAGCATATCACTTCTTAAACCACTTTGTCTTACATCGGAGCTCCTGAAGCCAGGAGGAAATTCAGCTCTTGCTGGAGCAGGGTTGGAAGAAGAACGTTTTTTAAATGCTCTTGTTCCCTCCACCCCAATACATGAATGAATTCTTACTTTAAAGATGAAGATATTGTGTTGCCATTTGATTCACAGAAAATCATCCATAAAAGCAAAATAATTATGCCCCCCTTCCCCTCAGTATTTGGATAGAGAGATAACAGATATTTCATTCAAAGATCAACAGAGTCAAATAGAAATCAATGCTTCGGGTGTTTCTCTTGTGAGAATTCAGAACAAACATCATTTGGACTTCCATTGACCTTAAACTCACAGGGGGAAAGGCAAATCCATCGCCATCACTGCCACAGTAGCAGCTGGAGGATTTTAGGTTGGTGGGGTGGTGGTTTGGGCCGAGGGGGCAGAGCGGATATTAAAATGTCACACATGATCAATGGAATAGAAAACACAATGGCTGTTTTTACACAAGATGCTCCCATGCAGGTCCACCCAATGGACACTTGTGGTAAGGTCCACGTAAAAGGGGGGGCACGCGCTCCCATGACCCATGCACCCCCACCTCCCTGCACAGTGGAACCCAGAAAATCCTGGGTTGCACCATGAAGGGGCATGGGTGGCTAGCAGGTGGATGGGTGTGCACACCTACCGCACACATCCATCACCATCTAAACCCACCCCTACCCACTCAAAGTGTGTGTGTACTCCACCGAGCGCACACAGCCCAAGTTCCCCAGCCTGTTTAAAAATGGCCAATGAATGTGGGGGGGGGGGAACCCCAGTGTATGCAGAATGAAAAACTACACAATGATGGTGACGATGGCATGCAGTAGTGAGAAAAATGCAAAGCTCTGTGTGAAAAAAAATCAGAAAGGAAAAACCAGCATTTACTCTTTTAGATCAGGTGCTGGGGGGATGGCAGCTCAAGGCTTCAAGTCTGTTTTAAATAAAGGGACATCATATATATGCGTGATTTGTTTCACTTTTAAAATTTGCTGTTTTAAAGAGAAGAATCCACTCAGGAGAGAAATCATAGATATGCCTGGGATGTGAAGAAAGCCTCAGGAGAAGTTGGGACACTCAATATACATCAGAGAATCCACACAGGAGAGAACCCTTACATGTGTCCTGACTGTGGCCGCTTTTAGATGAGTGGGGCATGCTCACGCAATGCACTCACGTGACTTTTTAAAGTATCACAGGCAGCAATTAAATGAGACTTTTTGCGTATTATTGCAGCTCGTGCATTCTTTTAATACCGCTGATTAAATACCTCATTAGTAGAGATATTTAATCCGCAATATTAAAAGAATTCGCAAATGGTGATAATGCGCAAGGAGTCTCGTCTAATCGCCGCCCGCAGTACTTTTAAAAGTCACGTGAGCACATTGTGCGAGCATGCCTTACTCGTCTAAAAGCGGCCTGAGAAATGTTCTAGGGTGAGCTCAGCTTTCAGTACACACCAGAGAATTTAGCACACCAGGGAAAGGCCCTAATAAGGCCTAACTGTGGGGAAAGCTTTAGTGTGAAACTTCAGCCTTGATATGCATGAAAGAGCCCAAACAGTTCCCTCGTTCCCTCCACCCCCACCTCAGCTGTAACTGGGGGAGAGGAGGGCATGACTAGAAGAAGCAGCATGGGGCAGAATGCTTTAGGAAACAGTATAGTCAATCTTAATGACGCTGATGGTTCTGCATTTCTGATCCCTCACCTTCAACCAGGCCCTCTCATCCCTGTTCTCCTTCCCTTATACCAGGGGTGGGAAACCTTAGGTCCAGGGGCTAAATGTGTTCCATGACATGTTCTTATTGGGCTCCTTTCCAGTTCTTAGATCTGACCCATATATCCAGTTCCTAACATTAAGAAATGAAAATCTGAGTTCAGGGTAAGGGATCAGAGATGAGGGCATGCACACACGGTCAGGGGACAGATCCATGTGATGTCAAGCTCCAAAATCAAGGACATTCCATTTGCTTGAATTCACTGTGGGGCCGATTCATGGTACATGCATGCATCAAGTGCACACATGCAGTGTGAGCCCACACACAAAGCACAAAATGTGCACATACCAAGCACAGAATATGCACACACCGTGTGCATGGTATGCATGCATTACACATGGTGTGCGCACATCCGGTGCATGGTGCATATGAATTAGGCCCTAGGCCATGCCTGGTCTTATTTAAGACTACAACAGTCTCTTATGAAATAAATCCAATCAACGCATCAGGACCCTGTCCTCTGCTGGCGTAAATTAGTGCAGCTCCAGTGGACATGTGCCAGTTTACATTTGGCCCTCCTAGTCCAACACAACAGCACCCTGGAAAGGAAAGAACGAGATCCTGTAGGGAAGTGAGCAGTGCAAACAACAAACAGTGCAGGGAGTGGTGGGAGAGTGCAGGATAAACTGGAAATAGCAGCATTGCCCCTGACCCACACAAAAAATAAACGATCAGGACATGCTGCAGATGCCTGTTTGACTGAAGGTAAGCAACAGAATTTCTGGAAAGCCCTACACAACTTTTGGGAACTCAGCTTCGGTTTACAAAGGGACCTGCTGGGAAAATCTTCTCCTTCCCTTCTCATGGGACACCCAGAAATCTCTAGTGAAAAAGCATAGAGATAAAACATAGTCCAGGAATAAATCATAGATTTAACAACACATGCAGTGCAATCCTGCAGCTGTTATTAATTATTATGTATTATTAATTATTAAGCATTTATATAGTGCCAGCAATGTACCTGGCACTTTACAATTGTAAGAAAGAGACACGGTCCCTGTCCCAGCGGGCTTACAATGTAAGAGAGACAAGGGGGGGGGGGGAAACAGAGGAAGAGACAAGGATACATAGATGAACTCATGAGGTCTCAGGTGCACATGCTTGGCTTAGTTACAAAGGTGTAGTTAGTTACTCATTTAATGTAACTCATTTAGTGCCTGTGCTAGTTCTTAGCACTGCAAGTCCTATTCACTTCAGTGGGACCTGGCCAGCACTAAGTGCTAGTGTCTAAGTGCCAAGCTCCCAAAGGATCGCACCCAGACTCCTGATCCCGAGGTTGCTTTACAGAGAGTTCATTTTAGTGCTCCCTTTTGATCCATAAAATCTGAGCCATAATAGCTAACACATCCCCTTTAATTTCAGGGTGCTAGAGTACTTTGCAAACATTAACTTAATCAGTAGCTTGGCGAGGGTGATGCAGTGTGTGTGCACGGCCAGCCTTACCACAGGGTGACTGCTCCGAGCCCTGCTGTTTTCTCTACTTCCAGGAGTCCCACATTTGGCCCCTGTTTTGCTAGGGCAGGATGCGAGGGCTCCATTCCCTTCCAGTGGATGTCATCAATACCACCTGCCATCACAGGTGGCACACACACACCCTCCACTATCACCCATACCTCCCGCCATCGTGGTTATCCCACTATCACCTGTACCACCCGCCATCATGGGTGCCCCTGCCCTGGCGAGGTGCGGAGAAGCCATCCACCAGCCAGGATAGTGCCGGACCACAGTTAGCATCAGACGCTGAGACGCCATCCACCAGCCAGGATAGCACCAGGTCAAAGCTAGCGCTGCCACCGCACTGTGTGCACAGCCAATAAGGAGTCATCCTTGGACCAAACGGGGGAGGCGCATGCAGCTCCTAGGACTTCCTCTGCCCCTATATTAAGGGAAGGCAGTCATTCCATCATTGGATTGCCAACTGTGCAGATCTCCTGCTCTGGCCACCCTCTGCTCCCACATCTTGTCCCAGCTCCTGAGTTCCCACTTCAGCCTCCACTCCGCTTTTTGCACCAGAGTCTGGCTCCTGCACCACACTACCCATTCCTCCACCTATGTGTGGCCTTGACCACAGGAGGCTACCACCACTGGCCCCAGGGCACCAGCTTACTACCTAGGTCTGGTAGGTAGCTAGGTCTAGGTCCAGTTGTACTTATGAACTGACCTTGAACTCGGACCTTCATCCCAGCCCGGGTGAGTGCTTGCTTACCCTGAACCAAGGCTGCATCCAGCCACACTCCTAAATGACTACTTCTGGGTTCTCACAGGGGGTAGGGTGACCAGGCGCCCTGCACGTTATCTTCGCCCAGAGCCCCACAAATTCTAAGGTCAGTCGTGTGTGTGTGTGTGTGTGTGTGTGTGTGTGTGTGTGTGTGTGTGTGTGTGTACGCGCATGCATCTACTGCCGCCACCGGAGCACATGCTGCTAAAAGTCTCCTTTGTAAATATATTTAGGAAGTACTCATTGTGTAAAACACCAAACAGTATCTGAAAGGATGATAGAGATTTCAAGTACTTTTGAGTTTCCTCAAGGACAACATCCTAGCAAGGTGGTAAATCTGTGAAACAAAAAAGAAATCGCAAAAGAGCAGCACACTCAGATAATAATTAATAATCAATAATCAATTTTATTTATAAAGCACCACCACCAAATGGTGCTCAGAGCTCTTCACAAAATCCATGCAATAAAATAAAGAAAACCAATGTAAAATTCATTTTAAAGGGAAAGGGAAAGAGGGAAGACAGAATGTTGGGCAGATGGGACCGGCAAGAGAGACCTCCCAGCTGACTGTAGGGATCACGATGGAGTATAGGGAGGGAGGCAGTCTTTCAGATATGTGGGTCTCTGGTTGTTGAGGATGTTAAAGGTCAAAAACAGCTCCTTAAATTATGTCCCAAAAGCTATCAGAAGCCAGTGCAGACTATGAAGCACAGGGCTCGCGTGCTCACAACAACTCAGCTTCACGGCGCCACAAAAGGAGTCAGGCTGCTGCATTCTGCACCGACTGCAGCTTCCAAACCGTCATCAAGGGAAGCCCCACATAGAACACGTTGCAGTAGTCTAGCCTTGAGGTTATGAAGGCATAGATGACGGTGGCCAGATCCAAAACACAAAGAAAGGGCCTCAGCCTTCACCCCAGATGGAGTTACTGAAAAACACTCCCGGCCACCACCGCAACCGGATATTCCCGGTGCAGCATGGGATCCAGGAGCACTCCAAGACTGCGTACTGGGGTAACCACCGGGAAACTGGGCCCCACAAATGACAGGTGTCCAAACCCCACTCTCACAGCGTCAGGACTTTGCCCAACCATCGTCACTCCTGTCTTTAGTTTTCTCGCCGCAATCCTTCCAGTCCCCAACAGCAGCCAGGC
Source organism: Sphenodon punctatus (assembly GCA_003113815.1). Taxonomy (NCBI): domain Eukaryota; kingdom Metazoa; phylum Chordata; class Lepidosauria; order Sphenodontia; family Sphenodontidae; genus Sphenodon; species Sphenodon punctatus. The sequence goes on from QEPC01012145.1 coordinate 2,407,077, forward strand.
ACTGGGTAAGCCCTGAGACTGCAGAGCACGGGCTGGATGAAAAGGAGAGGCAGAGCTGGATGTTATCACTAGCTTATTGATGGCACCTCACTCTAAACCTCTGCACAATCTCACCCAGTAGCCTCAAATATGGAGGGGAGACAAGTGGAACTTCACAGGGGGACAAATAGCAATTGCTCATCACCACCCACTGGGACCTCCCTGAAAGGAACAAATGGAAGCACTCAAGAGCAGTCCCACATAGGTCCCGCGGTCACAACAACACCACCCTGTGATAAGATCTAGCAAGTTCAACAGGGTACAATTTCCTCTGTCAATCTCCAGTCACAGGTCATCAACCAAGGCCAGAAGCATGGTCCCAGCACAATACCCAAGAATAGACAGCATGGGTCCAGGAATCTGAGATCATCAAGATGCACCTGAAGCTGCTGAGCAACCACCATTCAATAACCTGTATGTATCCCTTATAACCTATATTCCCTTTCCTTGACTATCCTAGATTGTAAGCCCCGGGGGCACGAACCTCTCTCTAATTAGAGTTGTTCAATCCCAGAAACATTGCTGGCACTATATATAAATAATAATAGTGAATTAAGACCTTAGCATTTTTTTCCCTTGTGTTAATACAGCACTTGTACTACGTTAACATAAGAAATGTCATACTAGGTCAGACCAATGGTCCATCCAGTGCAACATCCTGTCTCCAACAGTGACCACCTTCATTTACTTCAGAGCTGCACAACAGGTCATGATGGATGATCCATTCCCTCCTATTTACTTTCAGTTCCTGACAGCAGAGGTTACATCCTCTAACAAACTTGAATAATAGCCATTGATGGACCTACCCTCTAAGAACTCAGCCAATTATTATTTTTTTAAACCCAGTTCCTTATTGGTCTTCACAACATCCTGCTTGCAAGCAAGCTCTGTATAGGTGTTAAGTCAATTTAGACTTCTGAAAACCATTGTTGTTCCTTTCTGAAAAGGCATTCCCTCAACTTAAAAATATCTTTGGAAGCCATTCTGTACATTCCAGAACCAACTAGCCTTTCCTCTGGCTTCCTTTACAAGTAGCCATAAGCACAATGCTACGTAAGAACCAAGTTTCCAAGGGAAGCTACGAAAGGAAGCCAAGCTGCAAAGTCCAAAATAAGATCCCAGGAATAGGAAGCAAAAGATAAGAATCAGGAAAGTAAGATAGTTACAAGGGCTCCCCCTTTGTATTCTTTCTTTTCTTGTATCTTTTCAATGAATTACTCATTGCCCTTTGTTTCACATAATGGTGTGGCTCAACCTTTCTTTGATAAAAATAGATGTTTTTGAATACTTCCAGTTTGCTGGAGATGGTGTGAATGTTTGCACATATATCAACATCCTTTTTCAGCCAACTAGATACCCTGGTCCTAAGCACACAGCTCTATAACTGCTATGCAAATGGCCGCAGCAGCAATCCGCAAACCACTTATTCCAGAGCAGTCCTTTGGAAGTCAGTGGGACTGTACCAGGGTAAATGGTTTGCAGACTGTAGCACATAAAAGCAATTCATTTATAACTAGTGACAAGGAGAAGCAGTTATAGCCATTTTGTCAATGCCTTTACTTACAAAGTCTATATTATAAAGAGTCTACCTCAACACAACCAACTGTTCACCAACTTCATCTGGTGAGGAGGCTGTGGTCTTCTCCCTCTGATTCAGATTTGGCTACCATCTTCCATGCCTTCATAAACTCAAGGCTAGATTACTGCAACATGCTCTATGTGGGGCTGCTCTTGGTGACTGTTCAGAAGCTGCAGCTGGTGCGCAACACAGTGGCCCAGCTCCGTTTGGGGACAGGTCACCATGAGCACATGACACCTGGGCTTTACAGTCTACACGGGCTACCTAGAGCTTCTGGGCACAATTCAAGGACCTTCAGAGCCCTAAATGGCCTTGGCCCCACATATCCTACCATGCTCCACCGCAAGCCTTGTGGTCGGCTGGGAGTGCACTCTTGCGGGTTCCACCTGCCAATTTTGTTCAGACAAGGGCCTGCAGAGAGACGTTCTCAGTTGCTGCCCTAATATTGTTGAATTCCCTTCCCCCAGAGGTCTGTCACAGCCTGAGCATATTCCAGAGGTGATGTCAAACTTTTCTTTTTGGCAAAGCATTTGGCAGGTAAGGAGAGGGGGTAGGTGGGGTTAGGGGTGAGGACAGGGTTTTCAGAGGGATTTTAATGTAGTTTGTATTTTAATACTGTAATGTGCCGAGCCTTTGGGGAAGGGTAGGATAAACATTTGAATAAGTAAATAAACAACAAATGCTAAACAGTTGATACTACCAGCTAATCAAAGCCAATGTTGTCATGCAGGATGAAAGGAAAACATTAGACAGCAAAACAGACTGATTCCTATTATTATAATTTATTATTATTATTGACACTGCCCCATTAACCTATTGCCAATTTCCAACCTCTTTAAGGCTCTTTTCATTGCTGTAGAAAATACAGTACTACCTGGCTCGACGTATGAGGTGGGACACACAGTGGACTTAATGTTTTGCACTGGCCTAGAAAATAGGGCTCCAATTATTGGATATTGTTGTAAAGATGCTGTTGTCATGATCGGACCATGAACTTCTGCAGGCCTGGGTCCCTGCACTCCTTTGCCCCCATTGGGATGGTGAACCAACTAGGTTGGTCCGCCCCCAAAGAACTGTGGAGCCAATTGGATTCCAGAACACTCTGGGGGGATATACTCACTGATTTTGATGGCTGCTCTGAAGATGGCCTGGTCAAAATTGTCATGTGGGAAGGGGCTCTGCCTCTCCTGCTGTGGGAATCACTGGGCATGGTGCCTCTATCATCACCTCCAGATCTCTAACAAAGAACTAGACTCGAAGACGAAATCTTCAATGCTCAAATCGATTACGCTACTGAAGGCTTCAAACAGGCACAGCAGCTCAGTATATAGAATGCAGCAACAGTGACCCAACAGCGCTAATGAGAACAGCTCAAAGAAACACCATTCATTGCTGCTTCTTGCTCTCTGTGATGTGTCTTCCTCAGCTGCTCACACCAACCAGCCAGCAGCAGCAGGTAGCAGCATCTCCCTCTCACAGCTCTCCTCTGGTCTCAGCACAGCTGCATTACCACCACTGCACTGACCAGCTTGCCTTTGATAACCCCAAACTCCTCCCACTCTCTGCACACGACCCTGCAGGGTTTTGCACCTGACCTGCCGCTTTTGCACATGACACTCCAGCTGGCTGACTACACCCAAGCTTGCTGCTTCTGCCTGGATCGTAAGCCACTCTTCTGATGGACTGATTCACGCCCCAGGGCAAATGCCCACACTGAGAGCTATCACCACAAGGGGAACACCAGCCACCACCAGGGGAAAAGCCAATCTGACACTCTGATGGGTTGTCAATTTAAGCAAACGGTGATGTTTCATTGGTCCGTTTATGATCCTACTTGCACCGCCTTTCCACGCCCCAGGTTTACAGCATATTCAAACAGTTTCCTGTCTAGGACTTGTTTAAATTTCTGACAGAACCCACTCTGTAAATTATACTGACAGCTTCCCCACAGGGGCATGTCAAATATATATTACAACCTAAATCCTTTTATATTATGTCATCCAGTAGCCTGACCAGCAATTCCCTGCATGACCTCTGCCCTTATGTCAGAGTGCTTTAGGAGCCGCCTTAGTCAGACACCTTTTCACATTCCATCCATATGACCTTTCCATGGCCATCATAATCACATTTCTTTATCTTCTTTCTTTCACAGACAATCAGAGGGATTATTCACTCTCTTCTTATATTAGGGTGGAACCTACACCTAAGGAATGCCACTATGGACGGCATGGACCTTTTGGCACAGTTACAGAAACACCCCAGATCATAATTAGGTAAATACCTCTTTGGACCTTTAAACCAGGTAAATAACCTTTCCACTTTTAACATTTATTTATTTATTTATTTTATATTTATCTTATAGATTTTTACCCCGCCCCTCCTGCGAACAGCTCTGGGGCGGCTTCCAACAGTAAAAAATACAATACATAAAAACAATTTAAAACCATCAATAATAATGAAAATCATATATAAAAGTATTATACAACAAGGCCCGGGCTCCATTTAACAATAAATAAGGTAGGGGAGCTAAAAACCTTACCCCACCCTTCCCAAAGGCCTGGGCGAACAGCCAGGTTTTGCAACTTCGCCGGAATGTCAACAGGCTTGGGGCCAGGCGGCCATAGACCCATAATGTTAGATTCTAATGGTAGGGAGAGGATGGCCACTTTGGGTGGCATCAGAAATGTGGAACAGCATATTGACATGGTTGAATCCAGACATCTGCTTCCACTGTGGGTTAGCACAGGTCCTCCTGGTATATAGGGGACCCAAAGATGATGAAGCAGGGGGTGAGGCAGTTAGTCTTGTGCTGAAGCCGACCAATTACGCCCTAAATCAGCTCTGAAGGACTATGGTGTGGCTAGGGTGGCAGCAAGGAAAGCTCTCCTCTCTGTTTTCACAGCATCTGCAAAGTCTCAGTCCAGGGGCGTAGCAAGGTTGAGAAGGGTCCGGGTTCAAGCCTTAGTTATGGACCCCTAATGTGCGTGTGTGCAAAGCACGTGCGCTCCAAAAACCCAAAGTGGGCGGAGCTTAAGGGAGGGGTGGGGCTTAATGGAGAGGGAGGGGCCTGCCCGTCCCTGGTGTCCATTTAAGCGCCGCATGGAACCTTATGACTGGCAGAGCTCTAGGGAGGGGCTTGTACATTGTAGGTGGCCCCATTGTAGGTGGCCCCATTTAGTTTTCCTAGCAGTTCAGGTATCAGGGGCAAGGGGTATCGATTCTTGACAGTTACACTGTTAAGACCCCGATAATCGATACAAGGCCGAAGGTCACCCTCTTTCTTAGGCACGAAAAATAGGGGTGCCCCAGCAGGTGAGGATGAATGTCGAATGAACCCCTTCTTGAGGTTCTCTTTGATGTATTCACGGAGGGTCTCTGTTTCACCGGGTGCCAGATTATAAATGCGCCCATACGGCGGTTCAGCGCCAGGGAGTAGTTCTATGGGGCAGTCATAGGGCCGGTGGGAAGGAAGGGA
>QEPC01012145.1:2433064-2454894 GCA_003113815.1 Sphenodon punctatus
TATTAATAATAATAACAACAGCATATTTGTGCTGGTCTACTGGATGCTCACATGGAATCTACATGTACAGATAATGGAGTAGATGTGTGCAAAAATAATAAATAAGTCATGGAACTGCTACTTTTACAATGAAAGCATAAAGCAAGCTTTAGGGCATGACCTGAGCAATTTTTTCAAATAAAAGGCCATCTCCACTTCACACACATTTGACGATAGCTGCTGTAGCAGGGCAGAGGGCCGCGTGCCATGCCTCTGGTCCTTTAAGAAGGGGTATCACAGGTCTGAGAGGGGGCCTGAGTACAGCCAGCTGAGCTGGGCATGGCAGGGGCCAGCCCAGAGCTCAGCAGACCGAGCTGGGAGTTATGCAGAGGACTTGAGGAACAGAGCTTAATGGCAGCTTCAACGAGAGAGTGTGTGAGAGACACCAGGGCCAGAGGGTTGTACCTGGTCTAGGGTCACTGTGGGAACTAATAACTGTGGACAAGACCAGAGACTATTATTTTCTTTATCCAGTCAAGGTACCTCTTAGTCAGTCATGTATACATTTCAGGTTTCAGTGCAATTGTTTTTGCTAAGATAATGATCTTACTTGTAAGACAGTCAATATGCTCGTGTTCTGAGTTACTTAGTTTTAGAAGTATCTACCTGAAAATTTCAGAGAGAGACAAAATAGTTGAAGATACCTTTTTGTGGACCAACTCCTGTTGATGAGAGTATGTAAGCTTTCAGGCCATGCTGAGCCCTTTCTCTTACATGCCTAAGGAAGAGCTCCAAGTGGCTCAAAAGCTTGCACACTCTCACCAACAGAAGTTGGTCCAGTCAAAGATGTCATCTGAACTACTTTGTCTCCATTGCTTTCATTTGGGAGCAAACCGGCAACCATATGGCCTAGATTACAAAGAAAAACTCAGTTGGCTTTTATTCCTTCTGCTTCCACTCCTTCTCTCTCTTGAAAGCGGAGCTCTCTTAATCATTATGAAAAATGAGGAGTCATGGGAAAAGAGGGAGGGTTCTTCTTTTATGAAGAAGTAGCTAGTCGAAAGTTAGGAAACATACGCTGCTATTGGGGGCACCTGCAGAATTATCCTGGGAGGGGGCATGTTGGGAAAGAATGGAACAAAGGGGGCTCTTCCACCCCCTTTCTGGTGCGATCCTGCTCCTGCAGAGCTTCATGAGTTCACAGTACTCTAAAAGGGCACAACCACTCAAATGGGTGGGAGAACCCATTGCCAATATGACCACGCTCCGTTCAGAGCACCATGAAATCCCAGCACTCTGACAGGGGCGTGGTGACATGGTCATGTCAGTAAGAGGGGGTAGGGGCCGTTTCATTCCACCCTTTCTTGACATGGTCTTCCTCCTGCCTGATGGGTACTTGAAAGCAGTGGGGCCAGGCGAAATCCAGGAAGTGCAAGTGTACCCCAGTGACCTGCCGTCCCAGTACCCATGGCTGCAATTCTCAAACCACTTACTCCAGAGTAAGCACAGCCAAAGCATAGAATGAAATGGTAAGTTTTCACAACAGAGGAGCCTGGGTTAACGGAGATGGGGTATGAGACCTGTGCTGTTTAACATTTTAATTAATGATCTGTCAAACGGTGTGAATAGTGATGTGGTAAAACGTGCAGACAATATACAACTATTTAAGATACAGTAGTTAAGTCCCAAGTAGACTGCAAGGAATTACAGAAGGATCTCACAAAACTAGGTGGCTGGACAATAAAACAGCAAATGAAATTCAGTGTTGATAAGGCCAAAGTAATGTAGTTAGAAAAAAATAATCCCCATGATAGTTACATGTGGTTGGGCTCTAAATTAGCTGTTAAACTCATTAACAAGGTGTTGGAATTATTGGGGTCTGTTCACTAAAGAGATCAGCTCAGTGCACAGTAGCAGTCACAAAGGCAAACAGAATTGTAAGGAATGATTAGGCAAGGGACAGAAAACATCCTAATGCCATTATATAATCCCATGATGTGCCCACACCTTGAATACAAGTGGTCACCCTATCTCAAAAAATATATAGTAGAACCAGGAAAGAGAAGGGCAGAGAAGGGCAATATAAATGATCTAGCCTATGGAATGGCTTCCATACAAAGTAGTACTAAAAAGCCAAGGACTCTTCCACTTATAAAGAACTGACATGCTGAAGGCATACTTCCATGAAAGGTACAGAGAAGTTAATAGGGACCTGTCATAATACAAGAATTAGGGAACGCCTGATGAAATTTACAATACTAACAGGCCATAGGTTTAAAATGAACAACACAATGCATGACTGACCTGGGGAACTTAGTGCCAAGGGATATTGTGAAGGCCAGTTGTATAACTGTAGTCATAAAGGGATTCCATAATAAAAACAAACCTCCGGTTTACAAGAGTTAAGGCTCTTGCAAATTCAATCATGCACTAAAAAGCATGGAAATTGCAAGTTAAGGCTTCCGCCTTAACTTCCGTACCATGTTAGCAGTAAAGACATTGTACAGTCTCACATATTGCTCACTTACAACTTAGGCTGCGTTCCCACCTGCAGTGGCAGTGGCGGCAGCAGGAGGGGCGAGGGGAGACACGGCAGTGCAGAGGAGACGGCCGACGGGAAAAGAGCTGGTGTGAATGGGGATATGTCGCGGCTTCTCTCGTGCATGTCAGGGTGCAAAATCCTGCCCTGACATGTGCAAGAGAAGTTGTGGCAGATACCCATTCGCACTGGCTCTTTTCCCATCATCCGGCTCCTCCGTGTTGCCGTGTCTCCCTTTGCCCCTCCCGCTGCCGGCACTGCTGCTGCAGGTGGGAACGCAGCCTAAGGCTCCATGCACCCACACTTTGCCTTCGTCTTTCAGCCCCAATCCGCTTCCTCTGCAGGTTGGGGGCAACACTGAAGCTGGGGACAGGAGGGCGTGAGCTTGCCCCTCACCCCCCTCCATTTCCTCTTTAAGAGAGAACTTAGGAGTCCTGACTCCCACCCCATCTCCCCCTCTAATCTACTTGTTCCCAACCGTTTAACAGAGAACTCATGAGTCCTAGCTTCCAGCCTCTCTGCCCCACTCTAATCCAGTAAACTGCACTCCCTTCACAGGCAGCTCAATAGTTCTCATTCCAAGCCTGTTCTCTCCCCTGCTCTCAACCTTGTAACAGACAACCCAGGAGTCCTGGGTCCAAGTCACGCCTCTAACCCCCCCGCCCCTCACAGAGAACTCAAAGGTCCTGGGAAATACAATATGTGTATCTGTATGTGTCATATGGAACAGAAGTAAGGGTGTGTGTGGAATGACCAAAAAAAAAAAAACAGGAGAGAAAGTAGAATAACAAGGAGGGAGGCTATTGGCAGGGCCCTGATTTTTCCATGGAATTTTAAAAATAATTCTGCAGGAGTCTGGGAGGCTCAGGGCCCGATTATGTGGGTCCCTGTCCTCCACCCTCACCACACTGGACCAGGCTGGGTGGGGTGGAGTGGGGGCTGCCAGGGCTTGGCTTGCCTTCCCTTCCACCCTCCCAAGCCTGGCAAATCAACTCACACAGTGGTGGCGGCAGCAGTGGCAGCAGCACCTCTCAGCGCTCTCCATTTGGCTCCTTTTGGCCAATTCCTGGCCTGTCCCACATGGCCTCTCAGGGTGACGCAGTCGAATGACATCATCTGGCCACGCCACTCTGGGAGACCCCATTGGGAGGGGCCAGGAAGTGGCCAGAAGGAGCCAGCTGAAGAGCACAAAAAGGAGCCGCTGATGCCACTGCCAGGTGAGTTGATTTGCCGGGGGGAAGCAAGCCCTGGCAGCCCCCCTCACCCAACGTAGCCTGGCCTACGGGGAGGAGCCCCAAATTTTTCATCATCCCCCTCCCCCTGTGGAATCTCCTGCCCCACTCCTCCCCTGCAGAGGCTGGAAATTCTGCGCTAGGAGAAGCGGGGCAGGAGATTCCACAGGGGTGAGTGTATTCTGCAGGAAATCCGTGAATCACAGTCCCTGACAGAATTGCAGTCTCTGACAGTGGCAACTTGGTTTGCTTCAGAGAAGGTCACAACCAGTCACAATGGTGTGATTCTTTTCCTGCTATTCTCTTCCAGTCCACAACAATCAGGTCTTACCCCCTGACCAACTTGACTAAGAGCCATTTATGAACTTTTCATCTAATAGATTATCCAATAGGTTTTTTTAACCCAGTTATGTTGTTATCTTTCATAACATCTTCTAGCAGTGAGTTCCAATATAAGGTTGAGTGAAAAAAATACTTTTAATTTTTTTCCCTGCAGGTTTACATTTGCTGTTCTTGGTGGTTGGTAACTACCACCCATGATCACATGGATCATGTCTTCAGGATGAGGCTGCTGACCTTGTATGTATTAAACTAAGCTAAACTGCCTAGCTGAGTCAGACCAATGGTCTATCTTAGCCCAGTATTGCCACAACCTTACACAGCAACAGGAGTTTCAAATTTGCATCCAAATCTGGCTCTTCCAGGGTCTCTGGCAGAGGCCATCCTGGCATGCTGCCTGGGGCCCCTCCAGGCCCCCAGTGGAGGCCTCCCCCTGGTGTGCTGCTGGGTATCCTGAGGTGGAGATGCTGGGAATTGAACCTAGGACCTTATACATACAAAGCATGTGCTCTTACCACTTGAGCTATGCTGTCCCTCCCCCTGCCTAATGAGACCTTGCTGGATGAGGCTTCTGGGCCTGTGTTGTCCCAGATGGTGCTGGCTGGGTAACTCAGTGCAGCAACAGCCCAAAGAAAAATTGGTCAGGGAGGGAGGCAGGCAGGGAAACCATCCTACTGTCATATCCTTGCTCTCCCTCACACCAGGGGGCTGCGACACATCCCAGCATCCCCATCTCCCTATGCCCTTACCCCTCCCCCCTCCCACTGGGGGGTCATGGCACAGCCCTTCACCACCACCCCTGCCCATACCCCCACCCCCCTCATTAGGGTGTCATGGCAAAGGGTACGGGCAGCAATATCTATTCTGTCGTATGGATGCTGACCATCCATCCAGCAGTGGCACTCCGAGTCCAGTGAAGCCCAAAGTAAATGAGTGAGTGTAACTATTTATTTTATTTTATTTTTAAATTGCTACCCCGCCCCTCCTGCCACAGGCAGCTCGGGGTGGCTCACAATTACTAGTGATCCCTGCTGCCATAGCATCTGCAAAGTGCCATCCAGCAGAGCTCTTCTGGGTGGCGAAGAGCCAGCTAAATCCTGGCTCTCTCCACCTGGAGTCATTAGCTGCCATTGTGATGAACTTGCCACCTACTTTGCAGATAAAAATCGCTCTTATTTTGGTTGACTTGGGAACTGGTAGTCTGGATGCATCATCAAAGTTTGGGTTAGGGAGGGTCGGTCCTGTCCGGTTTCCTTGAATCAGCTTCAATCAGTTTCACCCACTGATGCAGCGAGGGTGTGCTAGTGGCCTTGGTTGACGACCTGCGTTTGGCAATCAACAAGGGCAGTTGCACCCTGTTTATTTTGTTAGCAGCCTTTGATACAGTTCAGCCTGGGGTGTTGTTGGCATGGCTGCATGGCCTGGTAGGAGCTCACAGGACTGCTCCTGAGTGGCTCCACTCATTCCTGACAGGGAGAGCCCAGAGGGTAGTGATGGGCAGTGGCTCATCGTCAGGAGCTCCCTTGTGGGTCCTGCAGGGTTCTAGCTTGTCCCCACTCCAGTTCAACGTCTACCTGAGTTTGTAGGGAGATTTGGAGTGAAGTGCCATCAGTATGCTGACGATGTCAGCATGTCATCAGTATCCTTCTTATATCTTCAGTAGGGTGGCCAGATATGCACATTTTTAAAGGACACCAATGAAGCCCTGCAACCTGTATTTCTCATAGGTATCCTCTAAACATTTGCATATCTGGCCACTCTAATCTTCAGGCCAGCGTATCAACTCAGGGTGGCCGGATATGCAAATTGGAGATTTATAAGAAACACAGGTTGCATTGAAGCCAATGCAGTCCTGAAACCTGTATTTCTCATAAATCTCCTCTAAAAGTTTGCATATCTGACCACCCCAATATCAGCTACTAAAGAACAGTAAAATAGACAGAACTCTCACCCTGACTGCCAAGATTTCCAGAGCAGTGGCTGAAAGTTGCAATAGATTATTTTACGTTTAACACCTATTGCAGGAAGATGTGGTTTAGCTAAATCTTTTCTTTGAAAAACCTTCAGTATTTACAGGCAACACCCCCCTCTTGCAATTTCTCATTAGAGTGGTCAAACCTGAGTCAGGTGAAACTGTGTAACCTTTTCAACTGCTACTTACATGACATCAGCCCATTTCACAAGCTGCCTGTATATTTAAAATGAATTTAGCAGTTTGTGGGCACCTGACAGTAAAACCACATAATGTGGCTAATGAGATCAGCATTAGTGGCCACCAGCCTAACAAAACCATTGCTCTGATTAAACAAGCCTGTCAACTACAGAAATAAAGTCTCTTTGTCTAGCCAACACTGCGCCCCCTGATATTGAGTGCACTGCTTGGTAAACAAAGACAAAGGAAGAGTATGAAAACCTCCATCATCCTTAAAAAAAACTGAGATAAAAAGATAATGTGAAATAACACCCCTCTGGCTCCAGTTAGCTCCACTCTTCTGAATGAGGTTACAATATTATATTATACTAATTAATAATTATTAATATTATTATTTATATAGCACCAACAGTGTACCTGGCACTGTACAATCAGTAGTTCTAGACAGGTCCCTACCCCAACGGGCTTACAATCTAAGAGAGATGAGGGAGGGGGAGACAAGGGAGAGGTGAACATTGGGCGAGACAAGGATACATTCATGAGGTTGAAAAGTTGCAGGTGCACGTGCTTAACTCAGGGTCTTTTTAGATGAGATGCTTTTCTCACTGACTTGTGAAGTTCAGGAGAAAGAAATTCCTACTGGGGGTGGTGGTGTAGACGTTTGCCTGCGAAACCAGAAGTTTGCTGGCGCCATTGAAAACAGCACACTCACGCATGGACAGAGATACGCATTTACAAAACCCCAATATTGGGGTTTCATAAGTCCTCATTTCCATTCATGTGTGAGTGCACAGTTCTCAATAGCACCAGTCAACTTCCAGATTTGCGGCTGAACTTCTTTCTCCTGGACTTCACAAATCTGTGAGAAAAGTGTCTCATCTAAAAAGGCCCTAAGTTACAGGGAACTAACTTAGTTAGTAACTTAGTTTCAGGGAAGAGATCCTGTGTGAGGGGGAAGAGAATGAAATTTCACTCATGACAATCCAGGGAAAGCCTGACAGACGAGGTAGGTTTTCAGGAGTGATTTGAAAGTTGTGAGGGAGCAGAATGAATGTATCCAGGGCGGGAGTTCCAGGCATGGGAGGGCAGCAAGAGAGAAGGGGGAGAAGATGTTTACTTATTTATCAAATATTTACACCCGACCTCTTCGGCTCACAGCAACTCGAGGCGGCTCACAATTGATAATACAAAAATACAAAATACAATAATAAATAAATAGATTAAAACATTAATAAAATATTAATCAAACAATGTACTAAACAGTGCAATTAAAACTGGGGGGAATAGTCAAACCCATGCCACCCTAACCCACACCCACCCATAATCCATCTCCCTCGCTGAATGCCTGATGGAACAGCCAGGTCTTGATTTTTGTCAAAAGGAAGGGAGGTCTGGAGCCAACCAGGCCTCTGCCGGAAGGGAGTTCCACAGCCTTGGTGCGGCCACTGACAACATGCTCTCCAGAGTCGCCCCTCAGGATACCTGGGGGACCTCCAGGAGGGCGCCCCCGGCCAACCGTAGGGGCCGCTCCAAGGCCCGGGGAGTGAGGTGGTCCCACAGGTAAACAGCGCCCAGGCCATTTAGAACTTTATAGGTCAAAACCAACACCTTTAGAGGAGCAAGGGAGTCACACAGCCTTGGGGAACTCCCACAGAGAGGGGAAGCAACATAGAGGAGGTACCAGCAAGAGCATGTTGACATGTTTGCTTTGACAGAGAACAGAACATGGTTGCTACTAGCTATGGCCAGTTTTGAAGATATACAACAAGAGCAGTGAACCCATGGGCCAAATCCTACCCATGGCTGTTTTATCTGACCCCTTTTCAGTTCTTGGACCTGGTCCATGGACCCAGCTCTGAAAGACTGAGTTCAGAGGATGGAAGAAGAGATGAGGCGATACACACAAGGATAGGGAATGGCTCCATGCCATAGATCCATGATCTAGACCCTCCCCTTTCTACCCCCATGCTGACCACACCCATTAAGTACCCTCAGCTCCATTTCCTATCAGAGCTGTGGAGCTTGTACTCATTTTCAAAGTGGCCCACAGGAGGGAAAAGGTTCCCCACCCCTATATACCATGACTGTGTATTCAATAACATTAACAAACCCTGGACAATTTCTGGCTTTAAATAGAACTTCAGTTTCTCCAGTCAGTTTTCCTTTCAGAGAGCAATGCAGTGCATGCTTGTTGTGGGTTGCACAAGGCCACCCCTGTATCCCAGGGTTGGGGTGGAGATTGAACATGTGCTGGTTGTAGGGGGAAGCATGCCTGTATTCTGGCTACCCCAGTACTCCACCTTGGCAGGGACCAAAGTCCAATTTCCTGAAGCTGCAGCAGGGCTCAAATTATAAGGGAAAAGGTAGGGGAAGGGGGCTCAATGAAATCATGCCCCCCTGTAGCCTTCTAAAGTCAGTAGCTAAGAGGGCCATAAAAAAAAGGTAGGGGGGCTGGGGGCAGTGAGCTGCAGGCCAGATGCAGAGCACCTTGGCTCCATGAACCAGCAGTGGTCCATGGGCTCCAGCTGAGAGACCACTGAATTAACATCTTTGCAGAACAAAGAACCATCTCCTCATCCCAGACCGATAGTTATTCCCATCTAAATAGCATCATTCTCATCTAAATATATCCTCTAACAGGACTACTGACATGTTTAAACTTCTATTAGAATCAAACAAGATTGCCAGCCATCTTGAGTTGAATGGACCTTTCCTGTTCCTACAGCCCAAAACCTGATTTTCACTGCATGCACTCCAAACAGGCCAGAAACACCAGCGTAAGAATGGATTCCTTCTCCCAAACATAACTGTCATGGGAGTCAGATCCCGGTATGGGGCCTGTACACTGAGCGCACCTCTTGAAGGTACGTTTTTGGCAGGAGGAGCCACCATGACGGGCAATGGCCCTCACAATAAGAAGGAGAAGAAGTTTGTTCACCATACCCTATACTAACTAATAGAACTGACCTAACTAATCTACAACTACAACTACAAAAAACTATCTAAAATATATAACTATTAACCAGAAACTGCTATTAACAATACTCTAATCTATTAGAGAAGCAAGCTGTTCCTCTGATAACCTGCGGTGGTTGAAAGGAACTGAGATGGGGAGGCACCGCCCTTCCCCTTTATACCCAGAACACTGAGGTTCCCCCCGGTGGTGTGAAGGGGAAAGCGCAGAACTGGAGCTTATCTGCTTCCAGAAAAATCTCTGAACTGAACTGCTAGAGAGGCAAGCTCATTCGTCAATGGCACTCATATGATCCCCCAAGTGAGAATTGTGGAGCCACTCGAAGAACTATTGATTGATTGTACAGTGCCAGGTACACTGATGGTGCTATATAAATTATAAATAATTATTATAATAATAATACATTTTAAACATTATTTTATTATTTAAAATCCCCCTTTTTATACATTAGGCCACACAGGGAGTTAGTTCAGTACTGGAATATTAAGTGAGGGTGCCTGACTCTTTGTCTCAAGCTTAGCTAACAGTGGGCATTTTTACACACACACCTTAAAGTGCCGGTCTTTCAATCTTCTGGGTTTATAAGTCCACAAGTAAGTTCCGGATGCAATCTTCTCTCACACACACTTCCCTAAGGCAATTCCTGGATGCATTCCTCACACAAACACTGCCCTGAGGCAGCCTAAAGTAGCCGCAGCTGTAGACGTGAGGGGCTGCCATGGAAACCAAGTGACCACAGCTGCCTGGAGCAAAGCAGTTAACCTGGAGAACCTTTTACACACAAAAGTTCTGGGAGAAGTTCTATGCAGAAGTTCAAAGAGTCAGATGTTTAAGATCTGGGTGAGTGATTTAGACACACAGAAAGTTTAGCAAACATGCAGGAGAAATGTGTATGTAAAAACACCCAATATGACGTAGCTACTCAACACCTCGAAATCATAATGACACCTCTTTTGAAATAGCTTAGAAGTCACACATCGAGGCTTTTCTTTCTTGTTTCAATTTAAAAAGAAAACCATATGCCCTTAAGTGGAGAAAACCCCAAAGCCCACATCCTTTTAATTCTCACTATATATATATATATATATGATGATTAACACAGAAGAACACAAAGCAGCAACAATGCGGGGTTTCTTTTCCTCATCTCTCTCTGTTGCCATTTTTCTCCTCATAATTCCTGGAGGTAAGTGTTGCCTTTGCCCATTTCTACTGCAATTATTGACTCTCCAGAGTGTCATGTAGTTTAAACATGTTGAACTGTTGCAATGATGATTTTTTTCAGAGAGGTTATTTTATTTCTCTTATTTGCAAAAATGTATGTGTGGGTTTGTATATTCACATATCGGAAGGGATTTCCCCCCCATCTGTGTCTAAAATCCTATTAGAAGATAAATATTGAAATATTAACTATCTCACAAAACTCAGGGTGATGGCTGTGGAGTCCAGGGAAGTTATATTAGCTTTGCTTGGCTCCTCCTGTGGACATTCTGCATGTTACCTCTGTATGTTAGCATATTAGCTTCCAGACTCCCCCTAATTCCCTTGCAACTGGGCTAAGCACATGCTCCTGCAACTTCTCCACTTCATGAATGTATCCCTGTCTCTCCCTATGTCTACCTCTCTCCCTTGTCTTCCATCACTTGTCCATCCTAGATTGTAAGCCCCTCATAGCAAGGGACTGTCTCTAATCATGACTGTTCAGCACCAGGCACGTTTCTGGCTCTCTATAAATAAATAAATATACTCAGACACGTGTTACAACCCAGTGTCTATCTGAAATGTTGTCACTGACATGCTTGACATCCAACCTCTATAGACAAAAATATTGTTCTTTCAGTACTTTGCTTGGGTTTGACAATGAAGTCTGCACTAATAATTTTAGATGTAGCTTTTGATATGTATAAATGACATACCATTTACGCAGTGGCAGATAGTTACCATGGTATAATGTAAGGTGTGATGAACATAACAATGGCCATAGAAACTACTATCATTTAAGGCTGTAATCCTGAAACTCTTGAACTCAGTGGGACTCAGAAGTAAGTGGTTACAGGACTGCAGCCTAAAAAAATCATGAAGAACTTTAGTGCTATTATCCTGACTGACTTCAATTGGAGAAAACTGTGGCCAATGCTTTTGAAAACCGCACTAATACAGCTACCTCCCCCATTGTGAAATGCTCCAGCCGTTAGCTTAGTCACCTTGAGTCCTGTTGAAATGAATGGAACTTACACAGGTGCTGGGGCTAGCACTGATATAAAAACGCACATTCACAGTGTGATCTCTCTCTATAACTGATGGTGTGATTCTATACCTAGTTCTGGAATTGGTTGTGGGAAGTTTATTTTGTGGGGGAGGGGGAGATTATTTTGTGAGGGGTTGGTTATTGGGGAGGGTGGGATGACCCGACCCCTTGGTGAGAGGAGGGGGTGGGGGATGGGGTTGTGGGAAGTTTACACCCTGGTGAGAGGGGGTGTTAGCCTCTGGGGGGGGAGGTAGCATGCCCCCCTGTGAGAGGGGGGGTATGGGGAGGGTGCTCCCTCACCACCCTGCCAAGACAGCCATAGGGGGGCGTGGGGCGTCTGGGGTGTCGGTCATGGCCATAGGGGTTGTCACGGGCCACAGGAATAATGGTCTTTTTAAGGGGCGCACTCCATCTCTACACCGGGAGAGGTGTTTAGTGCCTGTTCCCCATGCAGGCCCCCACCCAGGTGATGAGGTTGTTGAGGTGCGGAGGGCCTCTGGCCATGTTTTGATACTGTTAAATGCATGGTCGGTCACAAATAAATCCTCTACCAACCAGGAGCTGATCCTGGATTTATGGAGACCTGGCTGGACAATGAGTTGGGGTCTATATTGGCTGACCTTGTTCCAGCCAGGTTCTCCATACAGCATCAACCATGGTCATAGGGTTGGGAAGGCGGGGTGGCGCAGCCGTCATTTTTAGGGAGATATGTTCGGTCAGGAGGTATCCAGTGCAAACCCCATCCAGTATAGAGGGCCTCTATCTTGTGTTTGATTTGGTCGGCGACAGATTGGGGC
This sequence comes from Sphenodon punctatus, assembly GCA_003113815.1. Classification (NCBI taxonomy): domain Eukaryota; kingdom Metazoa; phylum Chordata; class Lepidosauria; order Sphenodontia; family Sphenodontidae; genus Sphenodon; species Sphenodon punctatus. Next base: position 2,445,322 of record QEPC01012145.1, read on the forward strand.
TGCTGCTGGTACACTGTACTCCCACCTGTCCAGCAGCATCCCTGCACGATCTAGCGGATCTGGTGTCGGAGGTGGTCTTGAGGTCCACGAGGCTACTTGTCCTGGGGGACTTCAACATCCACTCATATGGCAGTTTATTAGGGACAGAGCGTGGGTTCATGGTCGCCATGGCAACCATGGGCCTATCCCAAATGGTTTGCGGACCAACACATGAGAGAGGTCATACTTTGGATTTGGTCATTTGTACTGGCCTTGAGGTGGGGGATCTGCTGCTGGAGAATATATAATTATTGCCTTTGTCATGGAAGGATAATTGCCTCCTGAGGGCCTGTCTTCCAGCACATGTCTGTCCCCGGGAGGGTGCAGAACCTGTTCGGTTGGTTCGCCTCTGGAGACTTATGGAACCAAATAGGTTCCAGAATGCTCTGGGGAACTTACCCTCGGATCTCAACAGCCGCACACTTGATGACCTTGTGACTTTTTGGAATGCCTTTTTAACTGCGTCATCTCCTAGGCATCTGCTTTCTGGGTATCAACAACATAGGTCCCCGTGGTATAACGCAGGAGGACCTGCATCAGTTGAAGCAGGAAGGGAGGCGGTTAGAGCAATGGTGGTGTCCTACTCATATTGAAGACAACAGATTGCGGCATAGAGCTAGTTTAAGAGCCTATGCTCTGGCTATGCAGGCAGCGAAGAAGGGTTTCTTTGCTGCCCTCATTGCATCTGCAAATTCGCATCTAGCTGAGCTTTTCAAGGTGGTGAGGGGGCTGATCGGTCTGGCCTGCCTCCGCCTGGAACTGGAGCCATCCAGTGCTCGCTGTGACATGTTTGTCAGCTATTTTGCAGATAAAATCTCTTGCATTCACGATGATTCTGATGCTGCATTTGATATGATAGGTGAACTCGAGGTTATGGATGCTCTGACTTGTCCTGTTTTGTGGGATAATTTTCCATCGGTCTCGTCTGCCGATGCAGTTGATGTGCTTGGGGCTGTTCGTGCCACTACTTGTGAACTTGATCCATGCCCGTCCTGGCTGGTCGAGGCCAGGTGGGAGACACTGGGGCCGTTGGTTGTGGGGGTAGTCAATGCCTCCCTAAGGGAAGGCACATGACATTGACTCCCTTGTGAGCTATTGGCCAGTCTCTAACCTTCCCTTTTTAGGGAAGGTTATTGAACGGTTAGCAGTGCAGCAGCTTCAGGGACACCTGGATCACATCAATTTTCTGGATCCCTTGCAGTCCAGCTTTCGTCCAAGTTATGGCACTGAGACTGCACTTGTGGCCTTGGTCGACAACCTGCGCCACAAGCTGGATCAAAGGCATTTGACCCTGTTGATCCTATTAGATCTATTGGTGGCTTTTGACATGGTTGACCATGAGATGTTGGTGACTCACTTGCAGGATCGAGTCGGGGTGGGTGGGACTGTTCTTGAATGGTTCCTCTCATTCCTGGCCGGACAAACTCAGTGTGTGGTGCTGGGGACCACCTCACCCCCTGGGTCCTGGATCGGCCCCTGCAGTCAGCTGAGAATGCCCTCCTTGAAGTCCCCTGCATGCGTTGGGTGGCAATGACGCATGCAGGGCCACACCGAGGCTCTGAAACACTCTCCCGGCAGGTGTTCGCCTATCCCCAGATCTCCCCTCCTTTTGGAAGAGATGCAAGACCTGGTTGTTTCGGCGAGTGTTTGGAGAGGGAGCGGGATGAACGGTGGGTGGGTGGGTTGGAGAGGGGAGGGTAGAGGGTTTTTTCCTGGTGCTTTGGTGTTTTAAATATTTATGATATTTTATTATTTATGTTTTACTGAATTCTGTTATGTATTATCGCATTTTGTAAGCCGCTCCGAGCCGCCATTGGTGGGAGGGCGTGGGGTAATAAGTTTTAGAAATAAATAAATTTGAGCTGTGTATTTTATAACTGCATTACATTTTTTTCTCTGCTACTTATTGATTTCTTATAACATATACTATCCAAACTCAGTTGAAAATGGTTTGATTTTATTTTTAGACACATGCATGGATTTGGATATCATTGGAGGGTATGAAGTGGCTCCACACTCAAGACCATTCATGGCTCTAATCAAAGGACAGCTGAACTGTGGTGGAAATTTGATCAAAAAAAATTGGGTGTTAACTGCAGCCCATTGTTCCATGTAAGTTTTTAGAACAACTTCTGCTTCATGGAAGGTTCTTTTTCAGTTGACAAAATAGGGGAGAAGATTCAATACTGTACAAATCAAAGCTAATGTTTGATAAGAGCAGATCTGTACTGTACCATGCCTCTGGGAAGGATTCTTGCTAAATTTCTATAGTTAGTAGTAGTTGACTTTACTCAAGCATAAAAGTTAATATCCCTTTCCTAGCTTGTGTAACTGCAACTATATTCTTGCTATTACATTTTTAAATTTACACCAACAACAAAGTAATGCATCTCTCATATATAACCTTTTGTTCATTGTACTTGAAGAAATGTGCTATTAGTGGGTGTTTGAAGACAGATGTAGCTTAGCAGCAAAGGAGGAAGTTAATTAAGACTGAGGTTTTTTTTAGTCACAGCTCTACTCAGCAAATAATAAAACAGTCTAGTATAAATGCCCACAAAAGGGAAACCAATTGACATCAGACCAATTATTTAGTTATCTAGCAGGGATCACAGCATGAATGTGTAAGAGCAAAACTATTGTAGGGAGATACTGAAATAGTTATTTAAAGGTAAGGGCTACTGTAATGGGGATTAGTGAAGGATCATACCACATGCCTGTGCCAAAAGACATGCAGGCACTAGGGTTGCCATACCTCCCCTTTAAAAGAGGACATTTATGTCCTCAGCCCTGCACCATGTGTTTTTCATAAGCAATCTCTTTTAAAGGGAAAGTATGCCCACCCTAGCAGGCACATGCTGAGAAAAGGACAGCTAGCTACTTAGGAAAAGAAGCCCTCAGTCCTGGGGAATGGCTGGAGAATAAGGACCTGTAGAGGCAGAACTAGACCTACTCAGAGTATTGAAATGACCAGCCTTGGGAACAGCCAGCTAAGCATGGGACATCCAGGTGGGATCAGCTCTTTCCCTATATTAGGAGGCCATTATAAACTGTTGGTGGCATGGACTGGCTATGAGGGGAGGTTGGAGGTCAGACTCGCAAAACCTTTCCAGGGTTCAGGTGGATACAATCGGGGCTGAGTTTGGATTTAGAAATGACAGAACTGTTATGTAGCAACCTGTAGAACTATATTCCCCAAAATAGGTCAAGTGGCACCCCTCCTAGGAGGAGTAACCTCAAGACTGTTACCACTGCAATCTACCAACCACTTATTTTGGAGTAAGTGGTTGGTGGATTGCAGTCAAGCACTTCATTAAATTACCTTTGTAAAATATCAACAAGATAACCAAAGAAAAGGGGAGGGCACATGGTCTTTACAGGAATGGGTGGCTCTATGAGCCACCCTGTCCTGACTTGGGAGTCCAAGGAAAATAAAGCTACCCAACCAAACCTGCTGTCCGATCCATCAAGAAGTTGATGGGTGGCATAGAGGCTTCTCTTTCTCTGCTTCCATCCTAGACAGCTCCTCGCTGAACAATGCGAAGGTACTTTAGAGCTACCTGAATGACCTATGCCATCACATGACACAAAGTCATGCCGAGACTGGTCAGTAGGCAGAAGGAGACCGTGGTATCCACCCAGGGTTGAACTTGTACCATTCTTCCCCCCCCCTTTCTTTTGTCTTGTAACCCCATTCTAACCCAGCAAAACACTGCCCCTTTCTTCACTACAATTAGATGTGGGCTACCTAAATGATCAGGAACTCTTTGACTAAGGACTATATTCAGCTGTAAAGTCAAAGCACTGACCTTATTAAGAATCGATTTCAGATTCCATGAGCTGTTTCCATGAGTTTCATTCAACTCCAAATCTCACCAAGTCAGTTCTGAGATTTCCAGCATCAGCAGAGCAGTTCTTCAGCATCCTTACTGGAGCAGGAGAATACATCCCTTCCACTTGTTAATTCCAAGAGCAAGGTTGTAGGGCCAGGTTAGTAGTACAGAAAAATATCTCATTATTTTACTGGCAGTATCACAATCTAAGTGTTTTCTTACAGCTAATGCTGATGAAATCATGAGAACATTAGTTTTCATATATAAGTTTCTATCCCTCATGGTTGCAGAAGAAAGGTTGAAAATGTGACTGCGATCACCGTAAAAGCTCAGAAACAAAAGGAACCTTAGATGTATGCTCTGAGTAAAAACAGATGTGTGGCCAGAGGGACCACTCCCCACCCACCTCAGGGCAGAAAATCATGGGCAACACAGCCTGAGTCAGGTCAGGGCACCGACCTGACTGCGGATGGGGAGCCGTCACGCTGGCCACAAGGCCCAGGTAGGTCCAGGAGCACAATGAATGTGCTCTAGATTTCCCAGCGCCCTGCCCCCCCACCATGATGATCAGCCATAGTGGCCAAGGAGGCACAGCCATGGCTGCTAGCAATGGTGGGCCCCGGCAGGCGTGCCACAGCCACACAGACATGCTGGCCTGCTTTGGGGCAGAAACAGGCCAATAGGTGGCAGCCCCAAACAGACATGCTGGTGGCTTGTGCTCCTGGACCTACCTGGGCCGTGTGGTCAATGGGCTGGCTCCCCATCCACAGTCACGTCAGATTGGTGACCTGACCTGACCCAGGCCATGTTGCCCATGATCTTTTACCCTTTTTTTTTTTTTTTTAAACCATCTCTGGGAGGGGATCCTGAGTTGCTGATTTTGAACATGCAACATTGGCAACTCTCCAAATGTGGTGTCAGATTCCTGTATATAAAGGTAATCTTAAAAGATGAAGGTTTTGCCCCCTATCAATATATCACTTATATATTGTAGATACTTGCATTTATTGTTTACTTATTGTCACTTTTGCATAAGCAAAGAGTCTGAGCAAATTTGCTCAGTGTACAGCACAAGACAAGACAAATTTCAGTGTTGCATTTATCGGCTAGTGAGTATAGTACCTGTGAGAAATGAACACTGTTGAAAACGTACTAGCTTTGTATGATTAATCTAATTATCTCCTTTATTTTTTCTTTTCAGCAATAAAAGAACAGCAACAGTTATTATTGGGGCTCATTCATCATCAAAAAAAGAGAAAGAACAACAGATTTTTAAAATTGCAAAAGCAATTCCCCACCCCTGTTTTAGTCATGAGAATAAGGAACACGATTTACAGCTTCTACAGGTATTGGCTCCTTGAAAACGTGGTGATGGGGGGAGGGGGTTTCCGTGGCCACTTAGCATCACTGCCACGGAGCCCCGATGTAGGTGGAGTGAGTGGGGAATGCTTCAAATGGGAAGCCACCATACATTTGGCTGGCCTCACACGGAGAACTCTGGATTCCCTGGCAGTGCTCTGTGCATGGCCATGAGTGGGTGCTCCATGGTTCATGGGAGCTCGCATCCAGCTGCTCCACCTTCAGATGGACGGCAGGCTCCGTGGCTCCAGGATGGCCGTGCAGGGTGGCTTGTCTGAACACCCAGAATGAATGAGAAGAAACACTATATTAGAGTTGTTTTCTTATGAGAATCTGTCTGGCCTTTTATTAGAATTGTTTTTCTTTTTTTTAGTAAGTAGCTTGTTTTATCTCCAAAATGTGGTTGTCTGAAGATAAACTAATTATAGAGTGTAAACTACTGAGAATGATTTGTCTTGCTGCACTATTTCAGATTTGTCTTGCTGCACTGATAACAATCAATATACTATTCAGGACTGCTGACACATTAAGGCTCCCAAGCCGCCCTGAGCCATTTGGGAAGGTCTGGGTAAAAATGTAAATAAATAAAATAATAAGATAAAGAAAGGAGCTGTGAAATCACCTCTGAGGATTACACATTTCTCAAACGTGTGTGCAATTAAAGCACGGAAAACAGATGAAAATAAGGCACTGGGGTTCTTTTTACATATTGATAGAATAGGTCTATATTTTCTAGGCAGCATATCACTGAGTTCAGGAAAATGTCTTCCTATGATGCAGTGAATCTGTGTCCACCCTGCAGTTTGCTGATAATCTGTAGTCGTTCTGCTTTGGTTTCTGTGAACTATATGAAAGGAGGAGAGCAAATACAGGGACGTACCTCCCCTGGAGTGAGGAGATTCAGTTGGGCCGGTCCCTGGACTCTAGGGGACCCTCTACAAGCAGCAGAGGACATTTTCAGAGTGTGCACAGAAAGAAGCTGGGCCAACACTCTGCCCCCACCCACTCTGAAAGTTTTCTAATGGTGCTCAGACCACTTGCAAAGGGCCCTGCCAAGAACAAATATTTCAGAGTGGGCAGGGGTGGAGTACTGACCCCGGCCCCACTGACTCTTAAAACTACTTCCGGGAGGGGGGGGGGTTGTTGCTGCTTTGGGGGAAGGGAGCATGCTGGGAGCCAGGGCAGCACCACAACCTTTTTCGAATGACTAAAGCTAAGAAGACAGATGACTAAAGCAAAGACAGAGCTAAGAAGGTGGAATGCAAATGACTGTAGCAGCAGTTTCTCCCACCATTTTGATTTCTTCTCCCTGCTTCAACAAAACCACCAGGTGTCTAAAGGTATTATGGTCTCAAGATTCCCATGCAGCTCTTCCCCTAGCTTCTGACTCCTATCTGGAGCATTACCTACCGCAGGGCTATCCAACTTCAGGGTCCCCTCCTCAAGTTCCTATGCCAGATCCAGCCCATCAGCTGGACAGCCCTGACCTACTGCATACACTAGACTAGAACTAGACTAGACTAGACCAGACCAATTTCAGTATATATTACACAGGTAAGGCATTGTGGTATAAAAAGGAATCTAATGTTATAGGGAGTCTTGTTACTCAAATATCCGACTCTAGTTAATAATATTTTTAATGCCCATAGGTCATATCTAACCATTTCTCTTTGTTATCCTGTAGCTTAAAGGGAGAATGAAAATTAATAAGGCAGTGAAACCCATTAACCTACCCAGCGGAGGTGTTGACATCAAATCCAGAACAAAGTGTCAAGCAACAGGGTGGGGAATAACTAATAATGAACAGCGTAAACTATCCGATACCCTGAGAGAGGTCAATGTCACCATCATTGACAGAAGAACTTGCAATGATCAGAAGCACTATAATTATAATCCTCTTATTACCATGAACATGGTGTGTGCAGGTGATGAGAAAGGAGGAAAAGACACGTGTGCTGTAAGTATATTTTAGCAATTCTACCCTCTCACAGCCTATTAGAGACTCTAGGGTAGGCATTTTTGTTGGATGGAAAAAAGGTACAACTAGATGAAAAATAAAGGACAATGCTTTGTTTTAAGAGACACTGTAGGGAAACCTCATTTCTCTTAGTGTATCATATATTTTTCTCTCAAGTGTACCTTTCTGCCGTCCTTAAGTGTGCAATGCAAAATCTTATAGATGTTCTATTAATGTTTAAAATTATACATAGTACAAATTTAAATAATAAAATAAGGGGTGCTAAATAGACAAATCAATGTTTATTTCTTTGGTCTCTTCAAATAATTCCCTAACAACAAACCTACAGTTTAACAACATAGTTAAGGCTCGTACACATAGAACCATAATCCAAAAAGCAAGGTGTAGCAGTGAGCAGCTTCCAGGGGCTAAGTCTCTGCAGGGTCAGTCCCTCCTGCCCTGGGCTGTCACTCACAAAGGAATCAGCAATCCACTCACATACTGTAGGAGTAAGCTCAAGTCTTATAGACACATACAAGTCTTCTGTATCTGGGCTACCAGCTCATCTGCCTGTCACTCTGCAGGCCCAGATCAGTCTCTCAACAGATGCAGGAGCATCAGCAGCAACAAACCCTCCAAAGTCCATCCATGCCAGGCCCACAGACCCCTGGCTCACAGTAAGCCTTCCCCAGGCAAGAGGTGCCCTCCTGGGCATAGCCTTCTCCAATACCTGGATCTACTCTGGTCCTTCTGCAGTTTTCCTAGCCTTCAGCATCCTGGAGAGCATAGAGTGGAAGGTACTGCACTGCTGTCTGCCTTCCAGATTCTTATAAAGGCAGAGTGGGTGTGGCCAACTCTCCAGCTTTGCTGCTCTTAAAGGGTCAGAATCCTGCCCACTCTGTTTCAGTGTTTCTCAGCCTGTCTCTGTCTCAGGCTGATTCTTTGGCATGGGCTGGCTCCCCCAGACCCATGCACATGTGTACAGCCCACCGGTTGGCCCACACAGCCCCCTCTTAAAGGGGCAGCAGCCCCATAGGACTGCTCCCTACTACACAAGGAAACTCAAAGTTAAGGCTAACACCTTAACTTCCACACACCACAGATCCACACGCTACCCACGCTCACAACTCAGAAAGCAAGCACCTGCAGTTTGTCCTTACACATTAAGCCAACATCATTTCATCTGCACATTGAAACCTCCAGTCTTCACTGAGCATAAGAAAATCCTCCCTGGACAGTATAAGCATGGGCGCTATGTCTTACTGTTCAAGGTCTACGATTTCACAATGGTGTGGAAGTTAAGGTGTTGGCCTTAACTTTGAATTTCCTCGCTTTTTGGATTATGGTTCTATGTGTACAAGCCTTAACGGTGGGTGATTTCAGAAGTGATGCGTTCCAATTCACCACAGTGAATCCCACCCCGGTGTAAATGGATTCACCGCGGACTGTGGTGACACGTGCGGCCCCAACAGAAGTGACAGGATCGTGACCACCGCCTGGGGGCAATCAGAAAGAACATGGGCCAGGGGATCACAACAGACATGCAGTGGAGACGTGGGCCGCGGTTCAAGCCCCAGAATGCTGGGGTCAATTCCTTCCACCGCGGCTGCGGGTTTCATTCAGAAGTTACTTTTCATTCACCCCTGCCGTGGTGACCATTCACCACACTTCTGGACCTCCTCCCGCCCCGACCTCACGAAGCGTGGTTAGCTTCACCCCGGGCCGCATTTGACTGTGGTGAACATCTGTATGCGAGCAAACAGACATGCATGGCGCTTTCACCACCCCCCACGTTTGACTGAGGTTGACTGTGGTGGACATTCACCACGTCACTTCTGAAATCTGTTGTTAAACCATAGGTTTGTTGTTAGGGAATTTATAATGTTTTTGCTTAGCACAAGCGACTCACAAAATGTCGTATCATGTAGACAAAGAAACAAAATTTCACTTTGGGTATTTTCAGCCGTGACGGGGCCAGTATTGACCCTGTCACGGAATCACCTATTGATCCCCCGCCAGGATCAAAATGGCATGGCCAACAGACGTGCCGGCTGAACCTGGCAGGGAATCGGGGGAGGAGGCGGGGCTGCGCAGCTCGACGTGCGGCCGCACAGCCCCACCCCGCCACGCTCCCTAGGCCGCCTGCCCTCTGGGAGATGGGCGGGCGCTGTGGCCACGGCCCGGAATCAGTGGCGGGCACGGCCGCTGATTCCAGGCCATGGTCAGGGGACAGACGTGACGTTCCCATGCTCAACAATGGTGAATTCCCCGTGGTTGAGCGTGGGAACGTCGCGTCTGTTGGCCCGAACGTGAGCTTCCCACCGGGTGCTCACCCCTGTGAATCACGGGCAGGAATCTCTTTGACCACACAAATGGCGATGGTCC
>QEPC01012145.1:2467580-2501175 GCA_003113815.1 Sphenodon punctatus
CTCCGTGGGTGGAGATGGGTGTGCACCCATGGGAAAGGGAGTGGGCCCACCTCCACCCACCGCCAGTACACACCCATCCCCCCACCCAGCAGCGCCGTGTGAAAACGGCCATAATGTAAGACCAATAATAAATGCCAATAGAATCTTTAGTCAATGAGAACATCTAGACAAGTTCCTCTAAGGCTCCAACTTGGTTATAAACCCAAACCTGCCACCTCTACTTTCATGTTAGCACTAGACCTCCATGCATTCATAATGGCATTCTGCTTCTGAAACGAAACACATTCATAGTTATCTACTCCCAGAGCTTCCCTCCCACAGACAAGAAGAAACCACTCATCTGAGCTCATTGTAGCAGAGATTTTAAAGGCTTGACAGATTCAGCTATAACAGCCAGATTCATATTGCAAACTGAATTAATAACTTCCTTTTCTTAGACATCAGTACCTTTGTAGTTCTTTCAGTATTTGTCACCAGAGCGATCTTAATTTTTTTTTCCTGCCCTGCTTTGAAGCAGACCACAGCAGGAGGCCACTGATACCAGTGGCTAAGCCTTGGGGCTATATCAGGTTTATGGTAAATGATGTGCAAGTCATGACATCCGAGAAAAGGCGGCTTTCCAGCCCTGAAATCAATGGTCATGTGATTTATAAACAGCAAATATGAGGTTTTGAATAATGGATGAGAGCAACTGTTGCAGACTCATTTCCCTACAACCCCCGACCTCCTCAACCTCTCAGCAACCTCTGAATTTTCCATTCCAAAGAGCATGAGCAGTCAACCCCATCCCCATCCTCCCCGGCTTGCTTCTGGGAACATTCTAAATGTGCTTCGAAAACAAAGATCATACATGTCTATGCCTACCTGCCCCTGAACGCACATCATATGCCACAAAGATTTTTCTAGGAAGAGAGTCAAGAAGGTGAAGACTTTCTTTCCTTCTTTCTCCAAATCTACAACCTCTCTTCTTTGGAGAGTCAGAGATGTTTATGGGGTTGCAAAGCCTTTAAAAAACTTTTAAAATTGTTTGTATTGTTTTATTGTTTTTTATATTGCAGTTCGCCACCCCGAGAGCTGTCTCTTATACACATCTAGATGTGTATAAGAGACAGGTACAAGACAGAACCTCTGAACACTCAGAACACTGCAGCCAAAGGGAAGTTTATCTGCTGCTTATCTCCATTGTCTTTTTGAAAATATACATTTGCCTCTATGGCATTAGTGTTTTATCTTAAGCCTACATGCAGACTATAGAGTGGGCTGAGTCTCCTTTCCCCATTGACAGCTCCTTGTATCCCGGAACAACCTCAGTGACCGATGCTGTATAGTTCATCTTGGATTAAAGCTGTCAAGGATTTAATATCGTTTTATGGATTATATTTAAATCAATTGTGTTCTGTGACTTGGGAAAAAGCTACATATATTTGTAGAAGTCAGGTTGGGAATGTATCTTACCAATCCGACTTGGAATGTATTAAAACATCTCTGTTTTCTCCCCACTTCAGGCTATTTAAAGATAAAGTGGGTAATGAGGTTTATCCAACAGAGCTTGATAATGTCAGAACTATCATAAACATTCTCCACCACCAAGAAAATACTTTAATTCTCACCGGCCCTACTGATCCAGCCCGTATGATCACCTACATCTGAATACATGGTCTCCCATCCCTTCCTCTCTGCTGGATCACCCTCTTTAACAGCATCCACAGTCTCTTCAAGCTCCTTCATGAGATGAGCTCCACCTCTACCAGCAGGAAGCTCCAAACCCATCTGTGCTTTAGCTACTTCTTTTGGGAATCTCCTGCCTGGGACAATCCAAACCATTCTGTATCCATTGGAAACCAGTGTTGGCTTTCACAACTCCTGCCCTCTCTTGGCTGTGCTGAGCGGTGGCGCTGCATGGCCCGATTACATCCAGCAATTCCCAATTAAGGCAGTGACCAATTACCTAACCCCATAGGGAGGGCAAACGTCCGCAGCAGGGACAGCTACTGTAGCCCTTAAGGGGCCCCTTCACCCATCTGTACCTTGTAACAAGCAGGGCCAGTGTTAACCTATAGGCAGCCGCCTAGAGCAGTAAGTTGGAGAGGGCAGGAGAAACTGCAGCCACCCCCATTGCCGGTAAGCCCACCTTCACCGCAGGTAAACTCCATGGCTGGGTTGGGGCAGGTGAGTCAGGGGGAGCCAGGGCCACCTAGGGCAACAAAAATCCTTGCACTACCCCTGACTACACAAGCCCCTTCAGACTGTGCCTAGCATGACTTCTGGCAATGCAGATGCACCGATCCCATGGACAAAAAGGTTTTATAGAGGAGTCTTATTGTTAAACAAGCTTTAAAACGCAGCTTTTCTAGCATGGTGGTGTAGCAGCCCTCATAGCTTATGTCTGTGTGTGTTACATGCATGTGGATGGCTCCCTCTTTAACACCACAAAAGAGTGGGGTGACAAGGGAGGGAGAGAATCATCAAGGGGGAGAGAGTTGGGAGGCAATAGGAGGGCTGGAAGGGAGAGAGGAAGACTATGTATGTATGTGTGGTGTGGGGAGGGATCGCAACCATGACAGACAAGTGGAAGAGGGGCATGCTTCAAAAAAGTCTGAGACCCACTGAGAGCAAGTGCAGCTAGTGAAGTACTTACCATGAAGCTCAGCTGATTCTGTAAACGTGGGATACTTCCAGAGTCTCATCTGATTTTTAGGAAGGCCTTGTCCAGTCACTAACTCTTTGGTTTTGGGCAACCAGAGCAAGGAGCAAATCTAGTGTAGTTTTAAAAAAAAAAAAAATTCCACTATGCTTTAAAAAGATCTTCCTGCATCATTTTATCATTAGAATGAAAACATTCTTGTAAATCCAAGAGCATGTAAGATTCTGAGCAATGGCAGCACAATAATTGAGGAGGTTCATTTGATTTCCTTCCAGAGCAACAAACGCTGCATACCAAAGAATTACCAGCCCCTCTTTTAAACAAAAGGATTCCAAATGTAAAAGAAATTGCCAGCCACATTCCCAGCTGGCATAAACTGACAAAGCTCTATCCATTCTATGCGTGCCAGCTTATGTCAGATGAAAATCCTGCCCTCGGCCTTCAGATTGTCTAGAACATTTCTTGGTAGTTTTGTCTCCTTTAATTTTATTTGTAACTTTGTCAGACTGACTGTCAAAAAATACATTTCCTAGGGTTTTTGGTATAAAAAAAGCAAACCTTTCTTTTCATGCTGGGTGCAATTCTCAGGTGAGACAGCTCACATGCTAGCGAACCTTAGTCTAAGGCTCTTTTTACACGAGCTGCGGCATGGGGCGGGGGCAGTGTGCGCTGCGGTCTGTGTGCGATGGGTGGGGAGAGGGTGTAGACAGGCGCACACCCATCTACACCCACCTCCACCCATCAACACACACAGAGCAAACACTGTTTGCCGGTTGCTCCCTGCATGGGGGATGGGTGGAGGTAGGTGTGCATGTGTGTGTGCAGGAGCACGCACGCACCCCCACCCGCGACGGGTTTACACGAGACTCACCCACGCAAGAACACCCAGATTTCTGAGTGTTCATGCGTGGGTGCCGCCCGTGTAAAANGTGCATGTGTGCAGGGGCTCTGGCAAGAGCTGCCTCCAAAAGCAGAGCATAGAATGCCTTATGTAGAATTACTTTCTTACTTTCAGTTTGAATTACTTTCTTTCCCAAGTCAATAGAAAGAAGTCATCATGATTAACTGGACTCCATTGCATCTTCAAAAGCCTTGTAACAAAGATTTGGGATTCACCCTCTCGCTGACACTTCAAATCACCTCCAGATCAACTGTAATTCAATTTCCCCCACGTGTAGTCTACGCCAGCCCCCACTCTGCCCCACGTGTGCCAGTCCACAAGTGTAAACCCTCCATTACCTGTATCTTGGCAATTTCTCCAGTCACATAACGTATAAGTGGGCTAGACCCCTCAAGAAAACTCCCAGACTTTTGTGCCCAGTTTCAACAAACATGGACAGATCAGATTTATAAGAAGAGAAAAATGTATTTATCAAAGTTAAGTTCCATTAAGATTAATAAAGTGCATATGGGTCAGAACATATAGTAAAGATGCATAAAGGAAACAGAAAATAAACTTTACAGAAATGCTAATTTGACCTGAATGTTTCTAACTCAGGTCTCACCCTTAGTTCACGTTATATATAGTCCAAGGTCTTATGATTCAAGCAGGCTAGGCACAGTTTTATCCATTCTTAATGGCAGCTTCTTCTCATGTGCTCCAAAGCAGATCTCTCTCAAACAGTTCTGATGTGCCCTAAAAAAAAAACTTCCAGTCTCCTTGTTTTTCTGGTGTGGAAAAATCCATTGTCACCTTGGTGTGTCCAACAGCTGTGAAGTCACACGTTCTACTAGCCTGCAGTATTGCATTTCAGCTCATGCAGACACCATCCATCACCTTTTGTGAAGCCTGGAGTTCCTGTCAGCTGGAAAAACTGTTTTTAGTCACGTACCCCAACCTTCCTGAACTTCACATGCTAATGAGCTACCATTGTCTGTAGTCAAAATTGTGTATCCAGCTAACTATTTGTTTGGCTTTGAAACAATTTCTGGTTTGGTTTCCAAACTGTAGTTCACAAACATTGTCATTTTATAGCTATTTCATCATATTTTGATAATACTATTTTTATCATGTACCGTGTCTTATACCTATCAAATTGATATCAAACGTGGCTATAATTCAGACACGTTTTGGAAATGCAGAAATATAACTTTTTACAAGTACATGAGCTAATACTGGTTTTTGTAGTCATGTCATATTCCTAATTCATAATCCACTGCAAAGCACTCTTCCAGGTTTGTGTTCTCCAAACTAGAAACACTTCCATACCCCAGCTGTGCCATCAGCTGCAGCAGAAAAGATTTTACTGTGATCTGGACTCAATGCCATTTGCAAAACTCTTCCTTTGTGCCCTATGTTAAAAAAGAAAAGAAAAAAACCCTGTCATTTCAAATATCAACGTGATGGTAAAATTAAAATTGTGGCCATTTTGAAGGACATATCTGTCTTTAAACCCAAACTCTTGCTTCACTGCATTTAAAATATTCACCTATTCTACGCCTGTCAATAGGTTTCATTTCTCACTTTTCCACTAACCCAACAATTATGAGGTAGCATCTCCTGGGAACCATATCACACCATAGCTTTTAGGAGTTTACGGTGGATATGTTTGTTTTAAGAGGAGCTTTGGACAAATCCTGACCTGTTGCTGTATGTTTTGCACTTTATTAGTCCACAGAAGTAGAATACCTGTAAAACTGGCTTCACAGGTAAATAAAGATGAATGATACCTTTTATTGGACCAACTTCTGTTGATGAATGTGTGTATGCTTTTGAGCCTCACAGAGCTCTTCTGCAGGGGACCAGTGGAGTTCAAAAGTTCGTCTATGCTCCTTAAAAGAAGTTGGTCCAATAAAAAGTGACATTCTGGGTGTTTTCAGATGTGACTTCTGCCACCGCCATGGACTTCTCCAGTGGGAACTGTCACGCTGACTCGGTCCAGCCACCAAACAAACAGGTCGCTATCAGACGTGATAGCCCACTTTACGTCCAGCAGTTGGTTCCTGACTGTGGTGGAGCTTAGCCCAGACTGTGACTTGGGGATTTCCCCACCCCCACAGTTGGGAGCCAGTCCGTGCTAACATCTGGCAGCCGCATTTCAACGTGACGGCGGCACCCAGTGTAACCTGTGTAAAGTGAGTTAAACCAGGCCACCGTCACATTTGAAAACACCCTTTAACTACTTTGGCTGTGATCCACCAATGACTTACTCCCTATAAGCTTTAATGGGACTACTCTAGAATAAGTAGTTGGTGGATCATGGATCTAGTCTCTTCTTTCTCTCATACTTGGGACCCACACGGCAACCAAATTCTATACAAAGATTTTTCCAGAAGAGGAGGTGTAGATAACTCTCTAATCAGTCTGTACACTTTGATTCTTTATTGGCTTATTAAAGAAGAGCATGCACTGCAGAATGAACACTGCTATGTTAGATTCATGTCATTTTGTGAGCTTGTCCCACAGAGAATCAACACATTTTTCTTCTGTACATCTATAATGTACACAGAAGAAAGAGTATGAGCCCCAGTCGAACTCTCCAAATAATAGATTCATTCTTCCTTTAAAAGATTATTCTATTGCAGCTATCTTAATGAAAAAAAATGTAAATAGTCACACTATAAACACCTTTCTATTTCATCTAGCCAACTCGACATAAATAAGAAAGCATGCCTCCCACAGTTCCTACTTAGGAAGGACAATTCTTTGGGTGTTGAAACTAGTACTGAAACTCAGTATTCGATTTTTTTCGGACTATATGAAGGATTACGGTATTCGGTTCAGTACAACCAAGTTCCAAGGATCAAGTCCAGTACTTGGAAAGATTCGGTGCAGCCCTAGTTGAAACCCTCTGTCCTTTTTCCAGGGAACAAAGTCTCTCTTTCAGGATAGAGAGGCAAACATACTGGTAGCCAAGCCTCTTTATGCACTTGGAATGTTGGGTGGCATGAGCATATACATGTAAGTACATGAAGGGGTAGAGTTTATTCCCTTAGGGGGTGGAGCTTAGTAGCCTCAGGGGTGGGGCTTGTCTCTCTTTAGCTGCTGGAAATGTCGTGAGGTACAAGGAAGGCTTTCAGCTTCATAGTGTGGGCCTGCAAAGTTCTGAGCTTCTCAGTACTGTGAAGTCAGGAGTTAAGAATCTTCAGGGCTTCAGAGCAGAAGCTCAGCATTGTACAAGACAGAACCTCTGAACACTCAGAACACTGCAGACAAAGGGAAGTTTATCTGCTGCTTATATCCATTGTCTTTTTGAAAATATACATTTGCCTCAATGGCATTAGTGTTTTATCTTAAGCCTACATGCAGACTATAGAGTGGGCTGAGTCTCCTTTCCCCATTGACAGCTCCTTGTATCCCGGAACAACCTCAGTGACCGATGCTGTATAGTTCATCTTGGATTAAAGCTGTCAAGGATTTAATATCGTTTTATGGATTATATTTAAATCAATTGTGTTCTGTGACTTGGGAAAAAGCTACATATATTTGTAGAAGTCAGGTTGGGAATGTATCTTACCAATCCGACTTGGAATGTATTAAAACATCTCTGTTTTCTCCCCACTTCAGGCTATTTAAAGATAAAGTGGGTAATGAGGTTTATCCAACAGAGCTTGATAATGTCAGAACTATCACAAACATTCTCCACCACCAAGAAAATACTTTAATTCTCACCGGCCCTACTGATCCAGCCCGTATGATCACCTACATCTGAATACATGGTCTCCCATCCCTTCCTCTCTGCTGGATCACCCTCTTTAACAGCATCCACAGTCTCTTCAAGCTCCTTCATGAGATGAGCTCCACCTCTACCAGCAGGAAGCTCCAAACCCATCTGTGCTTTAGCTACTTCTTTTGGGAATCTCCTGCCTGGGACAATCCAAACCAATCTGTATCCATTGGAAACCAGTGTTGGCTTTCACAACTCCTGCCCTCTCTTGGCTGTGCTGAGCGGTGGCGCTGCATGGCCCGATTACATCCAGCAATTCCCAATTAAGGCAGTGACCAATTACCTAACCCCATAGGGAGGGCAAACGTCCGCAGCAGGGACAGCTACTGTAGCCCTTAAGGGGCCCCTTCACCCATCTGTACCTTGCAACAAGCAGGGCCAGTGTTAACCTATAGGCAGCCGCCTAGAGCAGTAAGTTGGAGAGGGCAGGAGAAACTGCAGCCACCCCCATTGCCGGTAAGCCCACCTTCACCGCAGGTAAACTCCATGGCTGGGTTGGGGCAGGTGAGTCAGGGGGAGCCAGGGCCACCTAGGGCAACAAAAATCCTTGCACTACCCCTGACTACACAAGCCCCTTCAGACTGTGCCTAGCATGACTTCTGGCAATGCAGATGCACCGATCCCATGGACAAAAAGGTTTTATAGAGGAGTCTTATTGTTAAACAAGCTTTAAAACGCAGCTTTTCTAGCATGGTGGTGTAGCAGCCCTCATAGATTATGTCTGTGTGTGTTACATGCATGTGGATGGCTCCCTCTTTAACACCGCAAAAGAGTGGGGTGACAAGGGAGGGAGAGAATCATCAAGGGGGAGAGAGTTGGGAGGCAATAGGAGGGCTGGAAGGGAGAGAGGAAGACTATGTATGTATGTGTGGTGTGGGGAGGGATCGCAACCATGACAGACAAGTGGAAGAGGGGCATGCTTCAAAAAAGTCTGAGACCCACTGAGAGCAAGTGCAGCTAGTGAAGTACTTACCATGAAGCTCAGCTGATTCTGTAAACGTGGGATACTTCCAGAGTCTCATCTGATTTTTAGGAAGGCCTTGTCCAGTCACTAACTCTTTGGTTTTGGGCAACCAGAGCAAGGAGCAAATCTAGTGTAGTTTTAAAAAAAAAAAAAATTCCACTATGCTTTAAAAAGATCTTCCTGCATCATTTTATCATTAGAATGAAAACATTCTTGTAAATCCAAGAGCATGTAAGATTCTGAGCAATGGCAGCACAATAATTGAGGAGGTTCATTTGATTTCCTTCCAGAGCAACAAACGCTGCATACCAAAGAATTACCAGCCCCTCTTTTAAACAAAAGGATTCCAAATGTAAAAGAAATTGCCAGCCACATTCCCAGCTGGCATAAACTGACAAACCTCTATCCATTCTATGCGTGCCAGCTTATGTCAGATGAAAATCCTGCCCTCGGCCTTCAGATTGTCTAGAACATTTCTTGGTAGTTTTGTCTCCTTTAATTTTATTTGTAACTTTGTCAGACTGACTGTCAAAAAATACATTTCCTATGGTTTTTGGTATAAAAAAAGCAAACCTTTCTTTTCATGCTGGGTGCAATTCTCAGGTGAGACAGCTCACATGCTAGCGAACCTTAGTCTAAGGCTCTTTTTACACGAGCTGCGGCATGGGGCGGGGGCAGTGTGCGCTGCGGTCTGTGTGCGATGGGTGGGGAGAGGGTGTAGACAGGCGCACACCCATCTACACCCACCTCCACCCATCAACACACACAGAGCAAACACTGTTTGCCGGTTGCTCCCTGCATGGGGGATGGGTGGAGGTAGGTGTGCATGTGTGTGTGCAGGAGCACGCACGCACCCCCACCCGCGACGGGTTTACACGAGACTCACCCACGCAAGAACACCCAGATTTCTGAGTGTTCATGCGTGGGTGCCGCCCGTGTAAAAACAGCCTAAGTCCCACAGAAGTGAATGGGACTTGTGCTAACCGCTAGCATGCATGTGCATTATCCTGCCAGAGGATTGCATTGTTAATGTGTTTGCATTTCTTAAAAGGGCAAAACTTGAACTCTGGACTTTGCCCAGCAGGTAACATGTAATATATGGCCCAACAGGTGATAGTCCTAAGACAGGGGCTGTAGCTCTGTGCGGGCTCTTTCTTGTTATCTCAGGAAAGTTCAGTGGTTGGGCAGGTGGGCTTCTGGCACCCAGTAACTGAGAAAGGTGGGAGAGGGGCTGCTTTGTCAGATCTGGGCAAACAGCAAACTGCCTTTCCAAAATGAGGAGTCTGTGGGTTTGGTTTGTGTCTGATCAGGAACTCTCCTGCAGCTGGATCTGAAAAACAGCTTTCCCTTTTTGAAACAAAAGTTATCTGGCTGCAAGAGGAAGACACACATCTTAACAGAAGACAGCTTGTCTTGCCTTTCTCTCCTGCAATAATCCATCCTTCTGACCTAACCCTCCACCCCCAGTTTTAAAATGACTGTATTCCCTGTGTGGGTGTGCAGATGGAAGGGAAGACAAAACAAATTCTCTTCTGCTTAGTTGCATGTCTTGCTCGTGCAGCCAGATGATTTCAGACCCAAAAGGCAAACTGTTTGTCAGATAAGACTTCAGGAGAGTCTCCAGATTAGATGCATGCCAAACCCAGATGTTGAACTTGCAACCTCTCCCCAGAGGTGCACTCTCTGCTGAGAAGAGGGTCAGACATACTGAGTGTGGTTTTTTTATTCATTGTAAATTCTAAAGTCATGTGTCAAATTTTAAGTGACCCTGTCCGCAAGTGGCCCAGCTTACCACCCCACCGACCTAATGTTCACGAGCTGCCACTGCACTGTATTAAATGTCTGCTCAAGATGCTTGTTAGGTTCCTCAACAATAGTTGATCCAATAAAAAATATAATTCAAATGACTTTATCTCCATCTCTGGGACCAACACAGCAACCACACTCTTTCTGGCTTTCAAGGGGTCTAATGCAACTCTCCAGAAGAGAAGTTCTAACCATGCCCATCAGCTGTTTAGCACTGAACCTCCCGTGTTCAGACACCTTTCTTTTCCCCCAATGTGTGCAGATATGGGTAAGGGGAGTTCTATTAGGAGAGTACAGCACACAAAGTTTAGAAGTGCAGATATTGTCGGAATTACCTGAGACTGTGTGTCCGTGGTTGCAAGGTTTTTCCCATTGCTTATGTCCCAGATGCGCAAAACCCCATCCGTCATTCCTCCTCCTGTGGCAAAGATTCCAGATTGCCATGGACTCCAGTTTGCAGCCTTAGATAATGAAATAAAATGCCCAGTTTTTCAAATCAGGTCAGGATTAGAGATGGAAAGAAACACTAAATTGCTACTTGTGGGAAATTCTGCAATTTTGGGAAATGGTATTGAACTCTGGACTGTTTCCTGTACTCGACTTCCCCAAATAACAGAAAATATCATTGCTATTCACCAACTTTCTGTTTCCTGCCCCATTAACATCATTCTGCATTACCAAGTTTCCATTTTACTTCTGGGTTCTTGCCTGTTAATAATGAAGTACAGAATAAACCAGAGTAACGCAGCTGTTGACAGGCTGAATAAACCCAGCCCAACCCACAGAGAATGCAGACAGAAATTATGGTGTTACGTTGGTATTATGGGTAAAAACAGATGTGCAGGTGGCACAGCGGCTCCCTGGCCCAACCCAGGGCAGGAAACAATGGCGGCCACTCTCTGGGTCAGCAGGCAGCACTGAAGAACTGTGCCTGCCGCCGGGAGAGCCATCCCACCACATACACAACCCGAGTAGAGGTGAGGCCGTAACGGAAGTATGGGTGGCCGTCACCCACCCTGCTCCCAGCACCCCACCCCCTGCCATGACAGGCAGCCATGGCGACCACCCATGGTAGCCCCCACCCTGCGGCAGGGATGGTGGGGCTGAACAGATGCTTTGGTCTGTGTAGGCGGCTCTTGGCCTGGAATGAGCACCCAGAATCTTCCAGAGGACGCATCCCAGGCCAGCTGCATACCTGTCCTGGGGAAGCCGCAGGCCAACATCTGGCAGCAGGGGGACAGATGTGTGGATGCGTCCTCAGCCCAGTCAGGTTATAGCAGGCCAGCGTCATGTCTGTTTTCACCCAATGTCAGAACAGAAATTGACAGAAAAGTGGCCAATAGTAAATGGTAACCTAGGAAATGAGAAATCGATCAGGAAGTTGATAGGTACTGCTCAGTTACCAATCGGATGGAGACAATAATGGGTACAGTAAATGCAACAGGAATTCCCATTTGTGTGGATACTCGTTTCATCCCTAGTTGGGATTCATGATATGGGGAATGCCAAGAAATATTATATGCTTAGAAACTGGACAGGAAAATTAAGCCAAGATTTTGTCATTTTTGTTATATCAATAACAAAAACAAAAATTGTCATTTTCGTTATTGCAATAATGAAAACTACAAAAAATAACTAAATTAATAACGATAACGAAAGTCGTTATTGATTTTGTTATTGCCTTGCAGTCTGGCAGATGGTTTTTGGAAGGAAATGTGGAGAGGGGAGGAGGGAGCAGACATCTCGGAGCCAGAAACAGCATTGAACTCTTGAACTGGGAGGGGAAGGACCTGATGGATGTATCTCTGGCCCATGAGCAGCACAAGCAGATCCCAGCAGTTGAATGGCACCCTGTGATTCCTCAATGCCTCTGCCCCCCCAGAACCAATCAGGAGGGCTCTGGGGGAGGGCACTGCAACCCTTAATATTGTAGTGCTGGGCTGCTTCACTCTGTGTTAGCTCTCTTGCTTGTCAGGGTGCATTTGCAGAAGCTGCTGGTGCTTGCACTAGAAATCCTCCCATATATCTGTCCCTTATTCCCTTCCCTACTACCCAATCCTTATTCCTTGTGTGTGTGTGTGGTGTGTGTGTATACATACAGAGAGAGAGAGAATGAATGAATGAATGGAGATAGATTTGAGATAGAGATAGTAGATATACCTCTGAGTTTTCTTTTCCCTCCCCCTGTCCATATATTATATAGATATTAGTTGTATATATAGATATTAGTTGTATATATATAGAGAGAGATTAGATATTTAGATACTAGGCTGTTTTATTATCTATATTAGGATTATAGGATAAGAACATTTTGTATTATACATAGGTTAGGTTAGATTCTGTATATATTAGATAAATAAAACTACATAGTATACAGTATATATTACTGTGTGCAGTTCTTTCTGTATCAAAATGAGAAGGGGAAGGAGTTCAACTTCTGACAATAATTCTTCATTGGCACATGAAATCGATACCGATACCACAAATAAAATCTTCATTTGAAATCGGTACCGATACTGATAATGACAACAATAATGAAAAAATGACATTTTGTTATTAACAAAAATGAAAACAACACATATTAATAACAAAAACAATAATGAAATATGACATGGGGCCCTGGTTCACACCTCTACTCTCTACCCTTCCCTACCTCTGTTTCCTCCTGTGACACAAGCA
Organism: Sphenodon punctatus; assembly: GCA_003113815.1. Taxonomy (NCBI): domain Eukaryota; kingdom Metazoa; phylum Chordata; class Lepidosauria; order Sphenodontia; family Sphenodontidae; genus Sphenodon; species Sphenodon punctatus. The sequence goes on from QEPC01012145.1 coordinate 2,480,341, forward strand.
GACATGCACACAGTGTACCCTTGCGTTACATTTAAACTGGGCATTTCTTTATAATAATAATGTTTTATTGTGGTTGAAGCCATAAATTCAAAACCAATGAAAAAGACATAACAACATCAAACACAAACACTCATAAACAATAAACAATAAACAATGCAAGTTGCAGTCTAAATACAAAAACCCCATTTGAAGTTTCTATGAATAATAAGCTCAAAGAAAGCTTAACCCACCAGAGTTAGATCCCGTCACAGAAACAAATCCCAAAGCAATGCCATGGCTCAAGTGTCACTACTCAAGGAAATGCTTAGATTGGAGAAAACGGCTACAAAGATCTATGGCAGCCACAAGGGAACGGGCAACCGCCTCCGAAGTGGATAAATCCACATCAGCCAATGCTAGGATGCATACGTTATGTTCAGTACGGCCAGGGAATTTCTGGAGAAAGGCCAATAAAAATCTAGAGCGAACTGCATTATATAGCCGACACTGAAACAAAATATGGCCTGGTGTTTCCACATGCTGCCAGTCAAAAGGGCAAAGTCGCTCTGATAAATTTAGTGAGGAATAATGGCCCTCCAGAACCATGGACGGCAACGCATTAAATCTGGCCGACATGAACAGAAACTTTGCTCTGGATGAAATCACTGATAGCAAATGAGGAGCCATACTAGGGGAGGGCCTTAGATAAGAGAGATAGTCGGCCAGATGAGCGGAGGCTCTGATTGCAGCCGTCTCTTCCTGAAAATCCCTATCCCTGACCCTGGTGACAAGATCCTTGACGACCACTGCCAACTCCCTCCCCACCCAATATTCTGGGCTGAACCCCAACTGGCGCAAGAATAACTCTACTTCCAGCCGCCACCGACTCATAAATGAGTCATTTAACCAGTGGGAAATTAATCCCTTTGGTGGAGAATAATGTAATTTCGCCCAGAATTTTAATACACTAATCCAGGCCACCATGGACCACCTAAACTGCCCAGTCTCATGTCGAATGGCCGCAAAGGGGGTAGCACTGGGGACCTTCAACAATCTCTGGAAAAACCGGGCCTAAACACTATCGAGTTTCCCAAGCTTGGGGGCAATATAGGGTGCCCAGACCTCCACCCCATATAAGAGCTGGGCACGTGCTTTGGCATTAAACACCTTAGATGCAGGAAGTATGGCCCTACCCCAAGAGTTCAAATATAGCCTGGATAGAGAGAAATAAAGCCCCTTGGCCGCAGACAGTGCCTTCTCGACATGACCCCTCCACGACCCTGACACGGAAAAAAGGAGACCCAGATATTGAAAAGACTTATCCTGGGCTATACTATGACCTTCTACACACCATTGAGGGAACTTACACACTCTGGAAAAGATGACTATTTTCGATTTCACATAATTTATTTGAAGCCTGTTGTGCTGGCAAAAGTCAGCAAAGCAGGAAAGCTGCCACGTGAGGCCCACCCAGGTTTGGGAGAGGATTGCTATGTCGTCGGCATATAATAAGCTTCCAACTGGACGGTCAGCCAACTTGGGTGGAAAAAAAGCAGATGAAGCCAGCATGGCGACTACTCTATTAATAAACAGGTTAAAGAGTGTGTGCGCCAACACACACCCCTGTCTAACTCCCAGCCGGGTAGGAATTTTCTCCGTCAGTGCCCCAGACCGGCCCGTCTTAACTGCTAAGGAAGTCTTTGCATGAAGCTGACGTAAAAGAAAAAGTAGACGCTTATCTATACCCAGGATGGCTAACTTCTCCCATAGAATGTCCCTATTTACAAGATCAAAGGCCGCTCAAAGATCCAGGAAGGCCACAAACAGCTTTCCATTTTTTTCCCTATACTTATCTACAAGATGTTGCAAAACAAGGCAATGCTCGACTGTCGAGCGCCCTTTCTGAAATCTGGCCTGCTCGGAGCAAAGGACCTGATCCAAAGTTACTCAGTCAATTAGCTTCTGCAGAAGCCATTTGCCATACATTTTGCTGATGGTGCAAAGGAGACTGATGGGCCTGTAATTAGCCAGAGATTTTTGGTCACCCTTCTTATAGATGGGAACTACAACTGCCGACCCCCACATGGGGGGAATCTTGCCTGTATTATTTATCACTGTAAATAATAGGGCCAACCTCGGTGCCCACCATCCAAGTGAGTGCTTTAATAGATCGATGGTAATGAGATTAGGGCCAGGGGCTTTACCATTCTTGAAGGAGCTGATAATTTCGGCCACCTCTGAAGCTGTTACTGGGGGCCAAGATAGAGAACAAGTCCCCTCTTCAAACATGCCCTGAGGGCCCAGAGTTTCCTGATCATTATCAAAGAGCTCTTGAAAGTAAGAGACCCAGATAGCATCAGGAATCATAATATGGGTAAAACCCACTTGCGCCTTTCCCAGAGCATTTGTAAGCTGCCAGAACTTCCTCGCATCTTTCTTCCCTGTCGCCTCAATCAGGTCATCCCAATACTTGTCCCAATACTGGGATTTTTTTATTTTGATTGCCACCTTATACTGATTCTTCATCTTGTAGTATTGGAGAGGCAGGATGGCCAGACTACCCCTCCTGTAGTCATTATAAGCTGCAAGTATCTGCCTTCTAAGCTTTCTACACTCCTGATCAAACCAGGGCTTTGCGCCCCGGGTTAGGGGGCCAGAGTCCTGGGAATTGGAGCAGGAAGACAATAATAATTGAGCCAGGTTCCCAGTTACCTCCTGAAACTGGTCAATCACAGACAGATGAGGGTCCCCCCACCCCCAGGCTCCACCTCTCCTCTGCCAGGAAAGAATTTACCTTGGCCAATATATTATCATTTAGCCTAACAGATACATGGCGGGGTCCCAGATTTTGTATAGACATCTCAACCGCCAAAGACACTGACAGAAAACAGTTGGAATTCAACGTGTCAATGGAAAATGGTCACTCCCATGGCACAAACCCACTGTAAAAATTTTAATATGTGGAATTGTGTCAATGGTGATGGCCATATAATCACATGTGCTGGCACCCACAGAGCCCACAAATGTAAATTCACCCTCTGGGTCTCCAAATCCTGATCCATCCAACACATACAGGGAAAATTCCGAAACTAATTTAGCAAAAAGAAGACCTGAGCTATTTGTGACTTTATCCTTAGACTTCCTAGAAGCCATGAGGTTGGGTTCCCCACTGTCCCCATTGGTTGACAGTAGCCCATTGTCCTCCTGAGCCAGGCGGGCATTGAAGTCACCTGTTAATAAAATCCTGGCCTTGGGATGGAGCTGCCCAATTTCCATTAACAGCTCACTTACCAAGGCCCAATAATTTGTCTTGTAAGACTTAGCATTTGCAGGGGGAATATAAACAGTGATAGTGGGAAGCAGAAAGCCATTCACATTAAGTACCACTGCCAGCACACAAGGAGTTCTAAAATAGACAGCTACTACCAAATTCTTCAATGAATCTGACACAAAGCATACTAACCCGCCTCTCGGCCACCCCCTATTTACAGGGGGAGAGGCTGGCAGTTGATAGGTTAAATAATTGGCCAAAATAGGTTGCCTGATTGCCCATGTTTCCTGCAAAACTATAATTGAAAAATCCTTCAGAAAATCCTCAACTTCCGGACAGTGTAAGAGCCTTGGCCCGTCTGCACAGTTCCATGAGCAGATACTAAAGACCTTTGAATCATGGCACCACCTATGTCAATTGGACAGGGACTCAGCCCCAGAAACCTTGTCTTTGACCCCTGCACATTCCTGTCCTAAAGGGCGGATCAGGGTCCTGTCATCACCCTCAGGGTTATCTCAGATTTTCCGGTGTTCAGTACTCACCCGTATATTCCCTAGGCTAGTCAGATCGGAAAAAATTGAAGAGGCAAAATCCATAGTATACATTGCCGGTGGAGAAGGCGGGGGGGGGGGAGGCGAACACAACGTTCCTTGCGGGACTAAATTTGGTGTGAGAGAGGGAAGGAGATCTAATTGTGGCTGGGGTATAGCCAATTTGGCAAGTCTGGCATTAATTGAATCGCTAGATTTATGGCTCCTGCTGGTCTTTGAAATAAAGGACCTCCTTGGCTTCGATACTGAAGGAGAAGGGATGGCTCCCTCAAGGGGGCAATTTGACCCTCAGCAGGCACCCTCGGTAATAGTGGGTGCCCAGCATTGTCCATCAATACTTCCCCCACAAAAAAACCCCAGGAGGCAAACAAATCAACCTTAGACAATAACCGCTGAACCAACCTAGGAGAACGAAAATGGATTACCAGCCTTTGAAGATGCCCCACAATGGGGAGGGTCTGGAAAGACCAAAGTTGCCAGAGTGGAACTGCCTGGGCTAGGATAAAGGAGAGGTGCTGTTGAATAGTTAACTTAGTATGCCATTTAGGGAACACCCCATTCGGGAGAGGATAAATCCTCAAGGCAATTGCAGACTGGTTAACTACATATGTTGGTAAATGAGGAGGCTCCCTTAAATCAGGGGAACCCCCGACACCTGCCCTGTCACCCACAGGTGACTCAACCCTAGGAGAAATCAACAAATGGCTGGTGTTTTGGGACAATTGCTCCCGAGGTTTTTTATTTACTCCACCAGCTCGCCAGCTGGATTTGACTGCTTGATCCACAAGCACCTGCAACCTATCTCCTTGGGCAGAGAGCAACTTTGTAATACCGTCAAGCTGAACATGTAACTTTTAAACCAAATCTGTTACAAGAAGGCATTGGTCGCCTAACAATTTATAAAGGAGCGTATTGGTGGTGATAACAGATTCCTGATCCTGGTTCAATGATAGTTTCACCACTTGTGGGTCCATAGAATCAAACAACGGGGAGCCCTCAAAACTGAGCCGCCCCCCCAGACAACCTCCGGCTATTCTGCAATCAAGGAGGAGGGGGAGACAGGCCCACAACCATGGTGGAACCATCCTCCTTCCCGGTTAATAAAGTACCTGATGCCGTCGGGGAAAAAAAATCCAGTTTCTTTTGCTTGGAGATAGGCTGCTCAGCAAGTCTTAGGTGATCCTGATGCTCTCTTTTCCTTGCCATGCTGGGAGACACTACACGGGCCAAAGCCCCAGGCTTCAGTCAGACGGCAAAGAAGTTGCAGAATGAACCAAACACACAGCGGGTACCCCAGCCACCAATCTACGCCTAAGGCCGCACGCATAAGGTCGCGCCCTTGCGTGCCCAGCCCTTAGGCGTGTGGCACTGTTGCGCGCCTCCGGCGCCGCCAAAGACTCGTCCTCCTTTAAATAGCCCCTCAGGCTAGCTCCTCTCCAATAAGCACGCCCCTCCAGCCGGGACAGGTGCAGGGGGGCTGGTAAAGCAGCTACTGGAACACTGACCCCCGAGCAGCAAGGCAGATCCCTGTGGGCAGTCAAACACCGGATCCCAGCCAGGAGTACTCTCCCGGGATACTCTGCTTCCCACCGTCCACGCTGCTGAAGGCTTGTCCTCCTTTAAATAGCCCCTCAGGCTAGCTCCTCTCCAATAAGCACGCCCCTCCAGCCGGGACAGGTGCAGGGGGGCTGGTAAAGCAGCTACTGGAACACTGACCCCCGAGCAGCAAGGCAGATCCCTGTGGGCAGTCAAACACCGGATCCCAGCCAGGAGTACTCTCCCGGGATACTCTGCTTCCCACCGTCCACGCTGCTGAAGGCTTGTCCTCCTTTAAATAGCCCCTCAGGCTAGCTCCTCTCCAATAAGCACGCCCCTCCAGCCGGGACAGGTGCAGGGGGGCTGGTAAAGCAGCTACTGGAACACTGACCCCCGAGCAGCAAGGCAGATCCCTGTGGGCAGTCAAACACCGGATCCCAGCCGGCAGTACTCTCCCGGGATACTCCGCTCCCCACCGTCCACCGCATTTCTTTATTATTTTGATGCAGGAAATTGTGAAAAGTTATTACAGCACATCCCTTGATATAATTATCTTGTTTCTCCAGTCCCATGGGGGTTTGTTATATTGTAGTTAGACAAGATTACATTTAGAAAAAAATATCTGGCCTTTAGGTGGGCATATGTACTAAAAAATAAATAAATTGTCAAATAAAACAGATCCTTTCCTTCTTACCTTAACAGCTGAGGGATGGGGTATGGATATCAACGGTTTGCAGTGCATTGCCACCCCAAGATCATTAGGCCAGATATTCAGTAGGACATCGCTAGAGCCGCTCGCCAGCAGTTTGCTGTCTGGGGACCATTTCAGGCTACAAACACTCTTCTTGTTATGATGAAGAGTCCCAATGTGATGCTGAGCAACCCGAACATCATGATGATGAATAAATCCTAGTCTGGACCCACTGTATAAGAGAGGAGAGAGACCTGTACAAACTGTGGAGTTTCAGGAGCAAACCAGGAGAGTGGGCACCCCACAATAGAAGCCTGTGATCCAATCCAACTGGGACCCAACTACTCCTGTCAGGCCCAGGACACCAGGGACACACTCTCTGCCCAAGTCCCCCAGGCTTAGGTTGGCCAGGCTCTCTAGCTCAAACCTCCCAACATTTCCAGCAAGCAAAGAGAGACACAGCTCACCCCCTTGGCCAGTAAACTCTGCCCTCAGTGAATAAGCTCCGTCTCTCATGCACTTGCACCCGCATGCACACACCTCCCAACATTCCCAGTGAATAAAGAGGGGTAGAAGCCCTCCTGCTTCTCATTGCACTTGGTTTCTTGTCATGTCATCATCTCCTCATTGTTCCCTCGAGTGCTTTTCCTAGAAGGCAACCAAGAAAAAGATGCCAGAAGCTTGAATGCCAGATTTTCTCTCTCTCTCTTGAAAGAGGGACTTTGACTCGTGAAGGAGGGACAGTGGGATTCAGCACCCAAGGAGGGACTGTCCCTCCCACAGGGACCTGCTTTAAGGCCCTGCCTCCTACAAGAGGTGTGATGTCACGGTGCTCCACAAGAACGTGGCCACTTTGGAAAGGGGAAAAGGGAATTCCTCCCCCCCACCACCCTTTTTTGATGTAGCCCTGTCCCTTGTGGAACACCATGACATCATGGAAAGAGGCATGGGAATGTCATGCCTCTTTCCATGAAAGGGCCATGTTGAAAAGAGGCAGGGAATGCCATAACTCTGCTCCTTATGGACTCTGATGATGCCACCATGTTTTATCCTGGACGTATGGCCATACAGTTCTGTTGGGCCTGGTCTCAAGAACCTGGCTGCATCCGGCATGGGCCAGCCACCAGACAGCCGGACTTAGGCCCAGTTGAGGCCCAAATTTCTGGCTCAAGCAGGACTAGCTCACATTGGAAATAGCAGGATTTCAAATAAGCAAAACAAGAAACAAAGTAGTTTGGCTGATACTTTTTATTGCACCAACTTCTGCTGGGGAGTGTGTGCAAAGCTTTGCGCTTGCCAGGGGTGGACTTCAGCTCTTTTTGTCCCTCTCACATTAGGACCAATATGATAGAGTCCTGCAGTGGGAACCACTGTGAGTGGACCCCATGGATCCCACAGGAGAGGGGGAAATGTCCCCTTATGTGGGAGAGAGCGGGTGGGCACAAGTCTGATTCCATGAATACTGTGAGAGCAGACTTGTGACACCAAGGTGGCAGAGCAAGGCAGCTCCTCCCAACCATGCTGCTGCCATGTGGATAGGTTTGGCCTGCTCCCTGTTGATCAGTGGGAAGCAAGCCACCACTCTTTCCACACAGACACCCAGCACAGCCTTCCAAGACAGCAGGATGGCGGTAGAGTGGTGGGAAGGGAGAGGAGAAGGGGCAATATTACTTTTACATGGAAGTGTGAAAGTCAAGTGGACAAGGCAGAACAGGTGAGCAAGGTGTTTTTGCCTCCCATGCAGACCTCTACAATATGGCTACTAATTATTATTATTATTATTATTAGCAAGCATTTATATAGTGCCAGCAATGTACCTGGCGCTTTACAAAATAATTGAACAGACACGGTCCCTGCCCTAGGGCTTACAATCTGAGAGACGGGGGGGGGAGGAGAGACGAAGGAAGGGGAGCAGAGGGAGAAACAAGGAGTGTAACATTCACGAGGATGCGAGGTCTCAGGTGCACACGCTTGGCTTGGTTACATCAAGAATGATGGCTGGCTGGTCCATGTGGTGAGGATATGAGTACACAGACCTTAGAGAACAGATTGTTATCCTAATCCTAATTTCTAATAAAAAGCAATGGTAACCCAAGCGTCAGGGCACACATATTAGTGCTGCTGGAGAATGTGGATGTAGGGTAGCCAGATATGCAAATTTTAAATAACCCTTATGAGAAATACAGGTTGCAGGGCTGCATTGGCTCAAATGCTGCCCTGCAACCTGTATTTCTCATGAGTGTCATTTAAAATTTGCATATCTGGCCGCCCTATGTGGATGGAACCAGGTGACTACTCAACCCAGATGGAACAGATTAATTAAGCACATGTCACTCAGCTGAAGGTGTAATGAAGTGCTCTTCCACTCTACGCAATGGAATGGAGAATTCTCTAGTCAATGGAGGCCCTTCTAGAGAAAACTTCCCAATAACCAAATCTCATGTGAAACCAGACTGCTCGCTCATCAGAGTATTACTGAACCTTGTCATTTTCAATTCACGCAGCTTTGAAAGCAATAACTATCAATTTCATCCAAACCTGTGTGACAAAGCTGAAATGCAAACTGAAACTAGCAAATATTGCTCAGGTGTGTTGAAGAGTTTTGTGGCACCCAGCAGACCTACATTCAGTAGCCACAAATGTTGACAGTTGATCGCAAAAGAAAACCACAAAATCAATGCAGTCCTTTTCATAAGCGTCCCCTTTTAAAGGGGAGGTATGGCCACCCTATGCTGGTTCTATACCGGGGGGGAGCTACCTCAAGACACCATAGATGGAGAGCTACCCAGTGTTTTATAACAGTGCCCTTGAGCATAGTGTGTGTGTGTGAAATGATAGGCAGGCAGGCAGAGGGCACAGAAAATATATTTTCCTCACATTTGGACAGGGTCAGAAAAATCGCCTGAATCTGAGGGGAGTTTTGTTTGAACTGAAGCTTCCAAACTGTCTATGATCATACAACCCTGCTCACCTGCTGAGGATACAGTGATTCCAGCTCATGGCTCCCACTACAGACATGTGGCCAAACATGTTCCTCAATCTCTTTTTGCTTTCAACATCCCACAACTGAGGAAACAAAAACAAAAATAGAATGTTATAAACCAGAGGAAAGAAAAGGGGGTTTCCCACTGACATGCTTTGATCAGAAGTTGAATCCAATTTCAGTGGTGGCTCATTGCTAGGGAGTGAAATTTTCAGACTTGGAACTCATGGGAGCTGTAGGCTCACTCAACCCCTCTGAAAAGAAAGTGGTTTATGTCGATGTTTGGGAATCTGTTTGACCTGGATATTTATTTATTCATTCATTACTGACTTCTAAGTATGGTCAGGTCTGGCTCTTGTGGTTCTCCAAGGATGAGGGTTTCTACCTCTTATGGTTTGACCCCAAGACTCCCATAGGCCAAAATGGGAGTCTCAGGGTCAAACTGCAATAGGTGGCAACCCTACTGAGGATTCTGGATAGCGTCCTTCAGGACTCTGGCTAATGGGCTTGTACTCTATTAAGAGATAAGACACTTCTACACAGGTAGGGAGAACAGGATATCAAGGAGAAGATTTGCTAGAGGGTGGATCTGGAAGGTGAATTTTGCCCTGAATTGTAAATGCAAATGTCATGATGGCAAATATTGTGTAGCAGACTACTGGCATAACTTCCGATTGAGAGGCATTTGCTGCTCGTTATTAGCATGATCCTGAACCCATTCGGTACCAGCACTAGCCTTCGGAACCAAGGCCGCCAGCGGAATTATGTTTGGGGACAGGGGGTGGGAGAGCCACTTTTCCCCACCCCTTTTTGATGTGACCCCACCCCCTTTCCAAGGGTCATGCCATTGTAATGCTCAGCAGGGGCAGTGCCAGGTGGTGGGCGGGGGGTGCAACTGCACCCCCCTTACCTCCTCTCCTGGAACCCACGTTTGGGATGGACATGAGCCCCATTCGTTTCAATGGGACTTTGGCCAGCGCTTAGGGCTCATGACAGTGCTAAGCAGTTTGCAGATCAGATTGCAGTTGATTTCTTTTCATTAGCAAAAGTTATTGTAGGGCAATATGAATTGCCTTGTAGCTGCTTTATCTAAAACATGCACAGAGAACATGAAAGCGAATTATCCAGTACTTGCACTTCTCCATCACTGGTGCCAATTGCAAGGCAAGGTCCTTCTCTTATCCAGGCAACAGAGGCAATATATTTTGAGCTGGAATTCAAATCTATGCCTTCAACATTTTGGTGGGTTTCCCCATTCCAGATATGCACAACAGATCCTAAGGCAAGAGCAATGAGATTTTCATGGCTCCAGTCCAGTACATTTAGATCTAGGAAAAAAGAGATTTCAAGTGAGTGTGACAATAAAACAACTAAGGATGATTTTAACTTACGTACTTGCTGCAGGGAGGCGCTTAATAAACTGAGACACTAAGGAAAAGAGAGTCACTTTTCAGAATTTTAACTATGGCAACTTTAAACATGCTTCATCCTCATTGCTCATAGTACAACTGTAGGGTAGAAAAGAGGTGGGGCTGAGATATACCGAATACCAGGATGATTCTTCAGTCCAGCTGCTCAATATAGACAGAGACTCTGAAGTTTTCCCTTTATTTCTAGCTCCCGGACAAAACTGCTCAAAGCCAATGGACCTCATAGAGAATCTGCTCTGGACTCAGCAGTTGTGGCAGGGAGTGCACTACAACAAGACCAATGAAGTTAGACGGCAACACATGCAAAAGCAATGAAAGAAAATCCCCTCCCCGCCTTTTTTGGTGCAACACGTAACTTGCCCTTTGCGTACACGCACACAGACTATTGTTTTGTGTGGTTTAGTCTATGCTCATTTTTCTCCTCTTTCTCTATGTTGTTACCCACCCTGAGCCTTTGGGATAGGGTTGGATATAATTCTAAATAAATAAGTAAATAAAAATACTCTGCGTGTCCTTCTTGCAGCCTAAGGTCATGGAATTATATTTAAGGCCGTTTTTGCACGGATGCCACCCCACCCCAGCCTGCTGGGTGTGCGGGGGGAGGGCCATCTATGTGCACAGTGCGGCGGTGGGGGGACGGATGGGTGTCCGCCTGTGGAAACACCACAGGCGGTGGGTGGAGGTAGCTGTGCACTCCCGGTGCACATCCATCTCCACCCATCGAGCCTCCGTGGCGTGGAGGTAGGTGGGGATGGGTGTGCACCCATGGGAAAGGGCGCACACCCACCTCCACCCACCGCCAGCGCGCATCCATCCCCCCACCCACCGCTGTCCGTAGAAAAAAGGCATAAATCTCAAAATGGGAAGCACTGATGTAATGAAACAAAGACACTTACAATAATCATTGCGTAAGCCAGTAATATGAAGTCTAATTTCTGGATCTGGTTGTATGAAATATTCGGCGCTAGTGGAAACTCTGTCATCATCAAATTCAGTCTTGGTTCCATCCTTGCATCCTACAGGAAACAGTTCCAAGTATGTGATTCGCACATGAATGATGACACTGTATCATTTTGTATTCTAGACACTGTGGGTTGCCCATGGTTCTAAAGCCCACAGATAGACCAAGCATAAACTAGAACAGCCACAGGCTGCTCTACATGTGTTAACAAATGACACAATAGTCCGAGTTGTGAATGTGATGTTACACTCACCTGCATCCCGTGAGAACCAAAACCTAGCAAATGGGATGTGGGTGAGTGTGACACCAACACTCAACTCCATGCCACTCTAGTTCCCTTCCAGGGGCGCTCCAAGTACTGCCAGCAGCTGCTTCCCCTCCCCCCATAAAAAAACAGCCCACCCATATGTTTTATTTTATTTATTTCGTTATATTTATATGCCGTCCCCCATGCCTACGGCATCTCGGGGCGGCTTCCAACATGATATAAAACAATTTTAAAAACAATTTTTAAACATAAAACAAATTTAAAACACCCCCCACAAAAATTAACCCACCACCCCACCCTCCCCTCCAAAGGCCAACAGGCCCGGGGCCAGGCGAGCCTCCTCCAGGAGGGTATTCCACAACTGCGGCCCAGCCACCGAGAACGCCCTCTCCATTGTGGCCCCCCGTCTTACACGGGGGGCCTCCAGAAAGGCACCCCCGGTGGACTGAAGGGATCGCTCTGAGGTGCGGAGGGCGAGGCGGTCCCCGAGATATGAGGGGCCCAGACCGTGCAGGGCTTTGTAAATCAATACTAACACCTTGAATCTGGCTCGGTACGCTATAGGCAGCCAGTGTAGAGCACGGAGCACCGGTGTTATGTGCTCACGCTGTCCCATCCCCATGAGGAGACGGGCTGCCACATTCTGCACTAGCTGCAGCCTCCGAACCAGAAACAAGGGAAGCCCCACGTACAGCATGTTGCAGTAGTCTAGCCTCGAGGTGATGAAGGCATGGACGAGAGTGGCCAGATCGGGCCCGGAGAGGTAAGGTCAAAGCCCCCGTACCAGATACAGCTGGCAAAAGGCGGATTTAGCCACCGCCTCCACCTGCCGATCCAGATGGAGGCCCGAATCCAAAACCACCCCCAGACTCCGAACCTGAAGAGCAACAGGCGGGTGAACACCCCCTATCAGGGGGGCCAGCACCTCCCCCGCCCTTCCCACCACCATCACCGCCGTCTTATCGGGATTGAGCTTCAGTCTGCTCTGCCGCATCCAATCCGCCACGGCCTCCAAACATTGGGAGAGTAACGAGACAGCAGGACCTGGGTCAATTGAAAACGAGAGGTACAGCTGAGTATCATCAGCATATTGGTGACATCGCACCCCGAACCCTCTCACGATCTCCCCGAGGGGCTGCATATACACATTGAACAACAGTGGCATACATTAGCCTGCACGACGTTCCCTGTGTTCTATAGCAGATGCCGTGCATTGGCACTGGACCAGAAACACACGTTCAGGTAAGCTGAAAACCAAATAAACAGCCAGCTGAACACCCACTTATAGGTGACTATTGTACTGTTTGTTTTCACCATTATTTACACAGAACTGGACTAGCTTCCAGCAGACCCAACGTATGTGAGGCACAACCGTAGTTTCAAACCACCTTACCCATCCCATGCTGAATTCACATCAAACACAACAGAGAATTGCAACTTTATTGCAATTCACTCTAGGTAAAGCCGCATGAGATTGGGTCAGCCGGATCTCCCCTCCACATCAGGGAGGGTGAATGCAGCCGACACACTTTGGGCCAACGGGGAGAGCAGTCCAGTGCCACAAGTCCCTCCATACCATGAGTCAGCTGAGGAGCCGTCCACATGAGGCAAAACTCCAGGACACCTGCTGCGCAGCAGGATTGAGCAGGAAGGAGATCTTGCCAAGAGCTGATGGGGGGGGGAGGGCGGGGAGGGCAGTGGAGAGCACTTGCTCCAGCCGCAAAGCAGCTGATGGGAGGGGAGCCCGGTGGAGCATGCTCGCCCCAGTCACCAAGCAGCTGATTGGGGGGCGGGGGAGTGTTTTTGTCCCGGCTGCCAAGCATCTGATTGGGGGTGGGGGTGGAGCGTGTTCATCCCGGCCGCCAAGCAGCTGATCAGAGGAGGGCCAGAGGAGCACACTTGCCTCAACTGCCAAGCAATTGTTCAGGAGGGCAGGGCCCAAACCTCTGATCTCATCTCACAGCAGAGCTGCGCAAGCTAACCACACAGGAGATGACCCATTACACCACACTGGCCTGAGTGTTCCACTCAGTTCCATTACTGTAGCCTGTAATGTGTCACCGCCCTTCTCCGTTGGCTGCGTCGCATAGCAGCTGGCCACTCGCCCAGGAGCAGAAGTGCGTGGATATCTGGCAGCGCCAGCTTGATGGTCAGCTCATAGAGAGATAGCGTGGAATAAGTTGACTCAATATGAGATGAAGTCTCATGTGGCCTTACCCTATGTGGAATCAATGTCAGTAGGATTTGTTCTATTGCGTTCATTTATCTCAAAACTCCAAAGCCGCAGCAGTTAATTTCGTTTCTAAATAAATGTTGCTATTTGGTTTCATGTTCTCACACAAAACAAGACCTCTTAATGTAAAACCACAGGAAAAGGCTTTGCATGCCACATCACACTCGCCTTTCATGTCTTTGAGCGCTACACTGCAGCCACATGATGAAAAAGACAGCAACAACAGAAGGAACTCGCAGAAAAGCACACATATGAGTAAGGAGAAATGTCAGCCTCATCATTGTTGGCATTTTGCTATGAAATAATGTGACAAATACCCCAAATACTGCACGTACATAGGGAACAAGATTTTTGTCCACAGGCAAGAAATGATCATGCATTAATTAGCTGAGCATTAAACTCAGCATACGCATTTGTGCATTTTCCTTTGGACAATTTGGATCCTTGTAAGTATAACCTTTCAAAAAGTTGAGAAACATTCAAAATGAAGGGTGAATGCTCTGAAGCCTGAAGCATAGAAATTGGTTTACAAAAGTCCTGGCTTTGGCAAGAGCAAAACTGTAACATCCCATGGTTCTGCAATATTATCTTAGATCGTTTTTAGACGGACCTGCCTCCCAACTGGGTGAAGTGTCAGCGCACTTCCAGCGAGGGAGGGGGCGCTCACACGGCAGAGGATGGGTGGTTGGTTGGTGTGCACCCGCACCTATGCACCACCCACCCACCCGGAGCAACTGAGGAAAACCCAGGTTGCTCCATGCAGGGGCATGGGTTGCGGGATCGCGCCTCCACCCACGCCACCTTCAGATGGGCGCCCAGGTCTGTGCGGGATGGGTGGACACACGTAGGTGTGTCCCATCTAAAAATGGCCTTAGACTTAGCTTCTGTAGGTGAGCTGTGTACCTCTACCGCAGAGGTGAGGAACCCTTGGTCCACGAACCAAATGCAACCCATGACTGGCTTTTATTTGGCCCCATTCCAGTTCCTGAATCTGGACCACAGATCCAGCCCCTATCCTCAAGCACTAAAGAAATATACACATGGGGAAGTGAGTTGAAATGAGGGCACACACTTGAGGATGGGTCCATGGGTCAGACCCATGATCTGGACCCTCTCCTAGCTTTTCCCCATCCTGAGATCACACCTCATCCTCACAACCCCTATGTGGCCATGGACATTCTACTAATTTTTAAAGTAGCCCATAATGGGGGAAAGGTTCCCCTCTCTGATTATATCTGTGTGTGATAAAGTTGCAGCACCATGTATTAAATTAATCGGTTCTAACATTTTGAATCTTCTGAGAACTGCAGAAAGACAGTTCTCGTATTCAGCAGTCCATCTGCCAGCGATAGCTTTCCTCTAGAATTTCCTTCCAAAAAATGACGCTTACCAAGGGCCGGAATGGTACAGTTCTGGGCCAGAAACAATGAAAAACAGTCCAATTTTATGGGGTAATAGTCTGCAACCCAGCAGAAGCCAAACAAGAAGGGGCTGTCTTGGCATCCTACTGGGACACACACCACTCATTTCTGGCCTAGAAAGGGCCCAAGATAACACACTATGAAAGTGTGACATTTTCAAACACAGAGAAGTTATTGTAATTTGTATCACTTCCTTTCAGCCCACCGGTTAATTGAATGGTCACTAAGGTACCTGGTTTTACAGATGGAGGAAAACCCTAGTCACAGTAAATTAACAGGACTTAGACCAGCCCATCTCCTGATCTCCTGCCTTGGCCCCTTGCCAGAGTCCTGCTAAGCCTCACCCTGGCCCCAATCCTGACTCCACCCCCAATCCTGATCTTGATATTATTTATTATTATTATTATAAACATTTGTATAGCACCAGCCGTGTACAGAACAAAGATAAAGACACGGTTCCTGCCTACGACTTACAATCTAAAAAGACAAGGAGGGGGCGACAAGGAGAGGGGACAAGGGAGAAGCAAACAAACATGCAAGAGGCTGCGAAGTCTCAGGTGCACGTGCTTGGCTTGGTTACAGTTAGGCAGGAGTCTGCAGAGAAGGGCAGACCATAAGTAACTGGGGGAAAGAAACTAGCAGGCATTGGGAAAGGCAGCACGGAAGAAGTGGGTCTTGAGGAGGGATTTAAAGGTGCGGAGGGAGGAGGCGAGGCGGATGTGGGTAGGGAGGGAGTTCCAGGCATAGGGGGCAGCGAGGGAGAAGGGACGAACGCGGTTAGGGGAGCATGGGAGACGAGGGAGAGTAAGGGAGGGGACACAGGAGGAGCGGAGGGCGCGTGCAGGACTGCGTAAGGCGATTAGGGCTGAGAGGTAGGGGGAAGCTTGGCTGTGAAGTGTTTTATAGGTGAATACCAGGAGTTTAAACCGGATGTGTTCAGGAAGGGGGAGCCAGTGGAGAGAGGAGAAGAGAGGAGAGGCTGCTCGTGGTCAAAGCGACGGGCTGAGTGGATGACCTTGGCAGCGGAGTTTTGGATAGCGATGAGGGGGGACAGGTGAGAGCGAGGGAGGCCAGCGAGGAGAAGGTTGCAGTAGTCGAGGCGAGAAATGACCATGGCATGAACAAGGGTTTTGGCAGAGGAGATAGAGAGGAAGGGGTAGATCTGAGCAATGTTATGGAGGGCGAAGCAGCAGGACTTGGCAACAGAGTCAATGTAAGGCTTAAAGGAAAGATGAGTGTCAAAGATGAAGCCCAAGCTACGGGCTTGGGGAACAGGATGGATGGGGATTCCATCGATGCGGATGGACAGGGAAGCAGGAGAGGAAGAGGAGGGAGGAAAAATAAGGAGTTCAGTCTTGGCCATGTTGAGTTTGAGCTGGCATTGGGACATCCAGGCGGAGATGTCAGTGAGACAGTTGTCGAGGCGTGAGTGGACAGATAGAGCTGAGTGTCATCGGCGTAGAGATGATATTGGAAGCCATGGGAGGCAATGAGTTTGCCAAGGGAAAGAGTGTAGATAGAGAAGAGGAGAGGGCCCAGGACAGAGCCTTGAGGAACCCCAACTGATAGGGGGAGGGAGGGAGGAGGAGCTGGAACTGGGAAGAGACACATTCAAGGAGCGGTCGGAGAGGTAGGAGGAGAACCAGTCAAATCCTTAGAGATCTCTCCGCAGGCTTGATTTTCTGCAAAGATCTGCAGCAAGAGAGAAGTTTCCTGATCACTATGACTAACCATCATTATTATACAAGCGGGCAGGAACTAGGGGCATAAACTAAAGTCCACTGAAGCCAAAGAAAAGACTCCCATTGATTTCAATTGACATTGGATCCAACCCTAACTCTTGAGAACTTGAGGGGCATGGAACGAACTTGCTCATGTTCACAAATCAATGCCTTTCATGCAGCAGCCTGTAAAGAAAGACTAGGAGGATGGCTCAGCAGTTCTCGATGTCCAAGTCACATGCCTTGCTCTCCTCATTTCTAATTGGATGTCAGTAATATTAACTGTACAGCAGCCTACCTTTCCAAACGCACTGGAACCTTTCACAGATTTTTATAGCTGCTTGTGTACCACTGCACCCATCCCCTTCGGCCATTAGCAGCCGAGTGAGGCATTTCTGCAAAGACATTAAAATGAAAATGTCACTGGGAAGGAATCTGTCAGAAACCCTGGCCTCCCATTCATGTAGCTGGGCCTCTTCAATGCAGACCTCCCTTACCTCCTAACAGTTTATCGCATACCGGAGCTCAGCCTAACACATCATTGTAACATTGAGATCACAAGTTCTAGGACATCCTTGACATGACTTGTCAATGTGCAGGCCAAGCCACTCTGCCATGTAAATCACATTCTCTGTATGTGGTGTGTTACTGATAAAGCCATTTGGTGCTTCCCTACAAAAACAACCTTGCGGCCTGTGTGGGGCCTTCAGTCCTTATTAATTTAACATTGTTCGAATCAGCCTATTTCTTCCTGTCCCATCATTTCCCCCTTCGGGCACCAGGCAGAGTAGCAACAAGACCAGGACCAGGCATGAGTCTCAGCAGGAGCATGGCCAAGCAAGCATCAACTCAAAGTTGGGAGCAATCCAGAAATGTAGTCAGGAATAAGCCAAAGGGGTCAAGCTAGAAGGTCAGACCAAGACAGGCAGGAAAGGCTGGAGTGGGAAACAGGGCTGAGCACAGGGAACTGGACAGACTAAGACTGTTTTCACACAATGACAGTTACTCCAAATTAACTTTTAATTCAGGCCTTTGGAGAGGGAGACAGGTAGGGTGGGTTGGGTTGGGGGGGGGGGAGTTCTGCCCTTTTAGTTTATTTTTAGTATTTAATGTTTTAATGATATTTTATGTGTATGTTTTTTCTTATGTTTTATTTGTGCATGTTGTAAGCCGCCCCGAGCTGTTCTGTGAGCAGGAGGGGGTGGGGTAGAAGAACAGTAAATAAATATATAAATAAATTATTATTCAGGAGTAACGGTTTGTGCAACCATTTTTTAATCAGGAATAAGAATTAATGATTCGCAGTGTGAACAGGTTGATCTGGATTAGAAGTCACAAGGAAGACTGCGAAATCTCATGGTGCAGCACAACCAGATTTCAGTGTCCCCTTCCACTCTGATTTATGAGAGTATGGTGACAGCAACAGATACAGCAGTCACCTTGCAAAATGGAGGGGTCTTCACCTTGGTGCGGTGGATTTTAAATTCAGCATGCCAAGCAGAGACTTTTGGGAAAACTGCAGGATACCATAGAGATATGGACAGCTAGAGGGGAGGCATGTCTATCTACAGCATTCTATGGCATCTGAGATGCAGTCTGGCTTCACCGTTCACACAATCACTAATTCGGACTGATCTTTAGCCAGATTAAAATTAATCCTCAAAAATTAGGTTTCTAGAACTTGAGTTAAATTTTGAACTTGGGTTCAGTGTTTCAGACTAAAGTGTTCACATGATCACCTTAATTTAGATTAAGTGCCACTTAATCCAGATTAATGCTCATGTAAAAACACCCTAAGAACTAGACTGGAGAGCAGGTTAGCAGCATGTGGTATCCATGAGGCTGAGGCACCAAGAAAACAGAGGCCTGAGCATTGCTCTGCCTGGCTTCCTCTTCCTGTCATATGACTTTTATTCAGCCAAGAACCAATCAAGGCCTGATGGGCAGGAAGCCCTATTAGACTGTCAGGGTGCTGGAGCAGAGTCTAATGAGCCAGAACAAGGGCCCAAAGCAGAGCACCATAGTGGTGCTGTAGAGTCAGGTGTCTCCACCAGGCCTCTAGGTGGGTGAGTTCAAGTCCTGGGTCCTGACACCCCCTCTGCATGGCATGGTTAACTAGATCATAGTTAGTAAGTAAGTAAGTAACTGAAGAGAATATCCATAACCACATTCTACTTGTGCAACTCAACACACTTTGCTCACATTAATGAGCATTAATGGAACCGAAACGGTTCCGGAATGCTCTGGGGGAAATACCCTCTGACCTTGACGACCGTCTCATCGATGACCTCATTATGCTGTGGAACACCTTGCTGATGGAGGATATTGATCAGATGGCTCCTAGGCATCCGCTGCCCGGATGGCAGCTCCGCAGACCTCCTTGGTTTTCCGAGGAGCTGCGGTTGCTGAAGCGGGATGGGCGGCGGTGACATCGTTTGTGTGCTGAAGCTGATCGATTACAGCATAGAGCCAGTTTACGAGCCTATGCCGTGGCTATGCGGAAAGCAAAGAGGGAGTTCTTTGCTGCCCTCATAGCGACTGCAAAATCCCGTCCAGAGGAGCTGTTCCAGGTAGTGCGGGGGCTGGTCAGTCCTGCCTCCCTCAATCATGGAGTGGAGTCATCTACTGCTTGCTGTGACATGTTTGTGGATTATTTTGTGGACAAAATTGCTCATATTCACCACACTTTCGACGCAGCATTTATTACACTAGGGGAACCGGAGGTTATGGAAGCCCCGTCAGGTCCGGTTTTCTGGGATCAGTTTCAGTCGGTGACGCCCGCCGATGTGGTGAATGTTCTTGGGTCGGTCAAGGCCACTTCTTGTGAATTAGACCTTTGTCCGTCCTGGCTGGTTAAGATCTGTTGGGAGACAATGGGGCCGTTGCTGGCTGGGGTGGTCAATGCCTCCCTGTGGGAGGGCAGAGTGCTGGGCTGTCTCAAGGAGGCAGTGGTGCAGCCTCTGCTCAAGAAACCATCGCTTGATGCTGGCTCCTCTGCCAGCTATTGGCCTGTCTCTAACCTTCCCTTTTTAGGGAAGGTTATTGAACGGGTAGTGGCTCGGCAGCTTCAGGGGCATCTTGATCACATCCGTTTTCTTGATCCCTCTCAGTCCGGCTTTCGTCCAGGTTATGGCACCGAGACTGCGCTTGTGGCTTTGGTAGATGACCTGGCCAAGATACGGATCGGGGTTGTTCGACCCTGCTGATCCTGTTAGATCTATTAGCTGCGTTTGATACCGTTGATCATGAGATGTTGGTGACACGCACCTGCGGGACTGTGCAGGAGTGGGTGGGACTGTTCTTGAATGGTTCCGCTCGTTCCTGACCGGAAGAACCCAGCGGGTGGTTCTCAGGGACTGCTTTTCATCATACCGAGACCTCTCGTGTAGAGTTCTGCAGGGTTCTGTTCTGTTCCCTCTCCTGTTCAACATGTGTATGCAGTCGCTCGGCGAAGTGGTTAGGGGATTCGGTGTCATCAATATTGTTTTTAATTTTTTTATTATTTTATTGATTATTGTTGTTCGCTGCCCCGGGCTGCCCTGTGGGCAGGAGGAGCGGGATATAAATTTTATATAAATAAATAAATAAAAATATGCTGATGACACCCAACTGTACCTCTCTTTTTCAACAGACCCAGGCCCAGCAGTCTCGGTGCTTACATGGTGCCTGGCGGCTGTGAGGGATTGGATGAGGGCTAATCGACTGTGGCTGAATCCTGACAAGACAGAGGTGATGTTAGTGGGTAAGGCGATGGAATTGGTGGCTCCTATCATTGATGGGGTCTGTCCTC
>QEPC01012145.1:2511015-2526047 GCA_003113815.1 Sphenodon punctatus
AAAATATATATTCAACCTTTCCCCATATGGCTTGTATTCCAGACCCTTGATTCAGGTGTGTAGCTATCATAGGGACAGTAGGAACATTTGTTCTAGGGCCCAAGCAGGGGGTGGGGGCACAAATCTTGTCCTGTTGTGGCGCGGCCAGATGGAGACTGAGCAAAAGCAGAAGCACCAGCAGCATGTGGAAATTTGGCCCCTGGTTGGCAGAACAGGATGGAGCAAGGTTATATATAAAACAGAGTTAAAATGTGTCAGTTACATTATAGTATATTGTCTTACCCTTCCCAGGGTGTATGGCGACAGCATTTGGCCCCTGAATTAGCTCTCAAACATCCTTTTGGAGGATATTGCCTTCCCCTTCCCGTGGTTTATGGCGGCAGCATTTGGCCCCTGGATTGGCTTAGTATTAACCTCGTTATAACCGACCGATTGCAGGATGCATGGGGAGCCCATATTGGCTGTGGTCGGCTTAAATAGAGGAGCATACCCAACTCATATATTGATGCACAACTCCCATAGGGATACCCTGGCTTACTGGTTACATTTCAGACTTAGGAGTCTCCAGGCTCCGTCTACCTTATTCAAATTCATTGAGCCTTTTTCTTTCTTAGTTCTATTTGCCATGCAAAATATGGTAATGGTCAAGTTTGTATTGGCCAGTAAATATGACAATTTCCAATTAATATCCCAGTGTTCTTTCCCCGCCAATAAGGATGTAACATATTTGCTCCTTAATGAGTCGTTGTGCGGACAATCAAAAATGTAGTGAACAACATCTTCGATTTTGTTTTGCGAACAGATGCAAAAGAGTAGATTGTGCGGGGTACCAGAGAATCTCCCCTCTAACACAGCAGAGGGGAATAACTGGAGTCTCAGCCTGGTGAGAGCAGCACTAGCAGCCAGATTTTCCACATGGACTAGATAATCTTCAAAGCAGAATTTGCTTTTGAACTCCAGGTATCTAGGAGCTATTTTGCATGCTTTAACCATTGACAATCCGTCTTGAGTGAAAACATCAACGATTCTGCGAATTAGCAGGGGTTGCACCTTGGTTTTGGTTTGAGAGCTGAGCTTGAGCTCCTTCAATGGCAAGCCATAGGCGCTTATCAGACCCTCTGTTTTGTGGGCCCATGAGTTCCTCCTTTTAAGGCCTTCCTGCTCCCTATAACACATTTTAGTCAAACTCCTCTCGTCCATGCTCTGTACCCGAGACCAATATCTAAAGGTGGCTGACCTGGTTTTGAACTCCACTGGGAACAAACCCAGCTCTGCTCTTACCAAGCTCGAGGGTGCAGAGCAAGCAACCCCCAAGACTCGTTTGCAGATTTTAAGTGGAATTACTTCCAGACTGCCAACACGTGCATACCCCCAGATCTCTGCACCATATATCATTTGGGGAATCAATTTGTGGTTGATTTATGATACCACAGGCTTTACCAACTTGGCCCCCACTACCGGTGTTGGCTGTATTCAGTCTCTACAGGTTTCATGCCCCCTGTCAATCCACTAAGTAATACACTGTACTGCCATGTTTTTACTGACCTGGAACTGTTGTGGTCTTCTCAGGTGTCCTTGTTAATTCAGACCTGCCAGATGCAGAAAGGTCAATGGACTTGCACTCGGTGAAAGTCTGCTCTGTAAGATGTGTGATGTGTCTCTGCTGCCATCTCGTGGCTATTGGGCTGCTAGCAACAGGAACTTGGGATGTCAATTTCTTCACAATGCAACTTTTGAATCTTGAATAGGTGGTCTTCCCTGAATCAGGTGTCTATTTCAAAGGAGAATAGGCAGCTTAACTGTGATAAAGTATATAGTAGGGGGAATTAAATGTTCATTAAACCTAGAACTTACTGATTAACACGATTCAAACAAATGGAACAAGGTTATGTTCCTACCTGGATATTTTTCTGGGCAATTAATAACTCTTTCTCAGTGACAGATTAATGAACGGACCTGTGGGGGGCCCACACGCAGTGTCTCTTGAAATGGAAGACCTCACCCACTCAGAAGCTACCACTGGGTAAAAACCGATGTGCAGGCAGCATGGCGGCTCCCTGGCCCTGCCTGGGAAACCACAGCCCATACGGCCAAGTCAGGGAGGGGCACCGAACTAACATGCCCGTGGCTGGAGAGCCGTCGCCGCCCACATGCCCCGGGTAGGGTGGGGAGCCAAACAAACATGCGGGCAAGTGACCCTGACCCCACACTGCTCCCAGCAACCCACCATGATGGCCAACCATGGTGAACTGCCATGGCAGTCAGCTGGTGGGGCTGAACACATATGTTAGCCTGCATTGGCCCACGTGGGTTGCCCTTAGCCTAGCCTTCGTCCTCAGAGATGTTCCAGGGACTCAGCCCGGGCTAGCCGCCTACCCACCCTGGGGCAGTCCTGGGACAACATCTGTTAGTGCGTAAACACACGTGCTGGTGGGTCCCAGGCCATAGCAGGCCACCATCACGTGGGTTTTTACCCACTGTTGTATGCAGCCCCGGGCACACCCTGTTTTCAGCTGGAGGATGTGTGCCATCATTCCCATAGAGAACGGTGGGAGGGCTGCAGTACCAGCCCAGTCCTGCAGGGAGCACTCACAGAAACAAACAGCCCTGCTGCCACCTTCCTCTCCCCAGCAGCCAACCCTAAGAGTGACTCGGAGGCAATACCGGCCATTTTTTTATCCAGGGCAATGGTCTTTGGGCCCAGGGCACCAGGAATTCTTAACCCACTTCTGCTGTTTTATATACTTTAGGCCCAATGCTCATCCATGCAAGTCAATGGAAGTTTTGCCACTGACTTCAATGGTTTCAAGATCATGCTGCTTGAGAAAAGATTTTCCTCTATATTAATGCATGGTGGTTGTAGGTCTTGATCTTGCAGGGAAGACACAGCCCAGCGCTGTGCAGATTAAGGCCACCACGGAGTTCCCTAAGGCCTGCCTTCTACCACATCCCTGTGGAGCCAGCCCACAGCATCCTTGTGGAGCCCTAAGTCAGCCCAGACAGTTCCTGCTCCCTTGGTTGGCTCCTTGTTTATTGGGGCCTGTGGCAGATGGCCCTCATGACCTTGCAGGATTAGGGCCACCCCATTCTTTTGTCGGTCAGCTCACCTCACAGAAACAGGCAATAGGCTTCCATTGCAGGTTAACGCCAAGTTTATTGCTGTCAACAGTGCAGATCTATACAGTGTGCCCAGTTCATCAGGAACAGCCGGCTTCCTGACTCCTCCTCTGGGTCCCAGCTTGTACCTAGCCCTCCAGACGTACACCCAGCGAGGCAGCTTGTAGCCTCCCTTCTTCACTCCCTTAGCTAGCTCCCTTCTCCAGTACCTTGGCCAGCACAGAGTGAAGGGGAATACAAGGAAGAGTGTCAGGGCCCACAGGAGGCGTAGATGGAAATGGGGGCAGGAACCCCGGCGCCTGACTCACTGAGACTTCAAGAGCGCCGCTGATGGCGGCACAGGACCCTCAGCAGGCAGCTCCGAGAAAACCCTGGAAGTAGGAAGCACCCCGGCCAAGCCTGGGTGGCCCGTGCCGGGGAAGGACCTCAAAGCCGCAATTCAAGCTGCGCCAAGTCAATCGGCCCCTTGGCATATGCACAGTGCCGCGGAGCGGCCGGAGGGCCTACGGCGCTCTGCGCACTTGTGCAAAGCAGCAGGGTGGGCCTCACGGTATTAAAAGGCAGCAGGGAACAGATTGCCTTGCCGGTGATCAGCTGTACTGTTCAGAAACTGGCCTAGCGAGTTCATAGACCGTGAGTCTAGCGAGTAAGAAGACTGGTGTGGTGAGTAAGTGTTGGTGCAGGTGTGGAAATAGTTTGTGTGAAAGTGAGTGTGTGATATCCCCGTAGAGTGAGTGGGTGTGTTTGCAAACCTCCCTTCCCAGAAGAGATCCTTCCCCCTGGCCTGAGAGCAAGCGCTACCCCTTCCTTTCCCCTTGCGTTTCTTGGGTCCCCGAGCCCCCTGCCTCTCACTTGTCCTCACCTCCTACTCCCTACAAGCGTGGTGTGTGTGGTTTGTCCTGTCCCTTCCCTTCCCTGGCACAGGGTACGCTGCTCTAGTCCTGTGATGATCTCGCCTGCTTCGTTAAGGAGCTACGGGCACACGAAGATCCTGAGGACACTTTTTCCCAGAGGGCGAGACCCCTGCAGCAACCCCTGGTGTGTGTGTGTGGGGGGGGGGGGCATCCCTAACAAAGAGCAGTAGTCTATATACTCTTTGCCTGCCCTAGATCAACAGACTAGGTGAAGCCTCCCTTATTATACCCCAGCTAAGGGACGGGGTTTCAGTGATCTGCAGGCTGGTCTTAAAGGGCCAGAATGCATACATCACAGGACCTATTGCGTCTGCAACGGTCATACAAGCCTAAGGATGGCCTTGCATCCCCAACAGTTGCCGAGACATTAGAACAGCAGGACTGCTCTCCATATCTACATGCACCAGGCATCAGTAAGGGTAGTGGGAGGAGCATGCTGCACAGCTCTGACTCCATGGAGACGGGAGTTGAAACCGTCTCCATGCTGGGCTCCACCAGGACCACCTTCCTGTCCAGGGTGGCAGCCTTATTAGGGCAGCACCAGAGGTTTCACATGAACTGCTCAGGGCCACCCTAGAGAGGCTGACTGGAGAGCATCCCCTGGACTACTTCCCACTCCACCTCAAACAGGTGGAGAGTAAGAGCACGCACATGCTGCTTTAGTCCCATTATGTTTGAAATTAGCCAGTTAATTGATGGGAACTGTGTACTATCTGCAAGGCATATAAATGATGAAGAGGATGGCGTAATTTAGGTTTACCAGTTGTTGATTAAGATTTCTAGAGCAAGTCTCTGGGCTATATGAAGGTTAAAGGAATTTTGGTCTACTGTTGGTGAGGCACCGTAGCGCCATCTTTCAGCTATAGAAAGGTAGTAAAGGTAAAAAAGAACAACAACTTTTCTTTTTATTCTTTCAATTTACCCAATAGGTAGGGTGGCCATACCTCCAAGAGGCTTATGAAAAATACATATAAAAGCTGCACTGGTTCCAGTGCAGCCCTGCACCATGTATTTTCATACGTGTCCTCTCTTAAAGGGAGGTGTGGCCACCCTACCAACAGGGCAGTCCTTTGAAGTGGCAGGTTGTGTGTGGGGGTGTTAGGCATATGCATCTGCACGATCGCACGCTGTGGGTGGGCATGTCCCACTCCATCCCCCACAGTGCTCCTTCCTAGCTGCCAGGCCCTGCCTTCCTGCCCCAATCTAGCTACTTGCTCACTGTAAACCCTGGAGGCCCCCAGGAACTCCCGCTACTTTCCAGCCAACTCGCCAGGGCCTTCCAGGAGACCAGCAACTGTCAAACCACAGGAGTGGTGGCAGGGCCCTGCAGAAACAGCAGTCATGTTTTTGGGCTCCTGGGGAGCCTCAGGATTGTTGACAAGAGGCTGTAGATGTAATATTTCTGTGGGGACCCAAAAATTGCACAGCCCCCAAAACTATGGGGCCCAGAGCAACTGTCCCTATTGTTCCTGCCTAAGGCTGGCCCTGGGCACACATGTGATTTCTCTGTGCACAGTCTGTCTTTCATGTATGTGTTTGGAACTCCCTCCCCTGGGGGGGCGATCCACCTGAGCCTGCTCGTCTTCCAGAAGAGATGCAAGACCTTTTTGCTTGGCCAGGCATTTGGCAGGCAGTGATAGGGTTGTGTTGGGTTGCTTTTATATGTGTTTTGTAAAGCCACCCTGAGCATTATTGGGAAGGGCATGGTTAAAATAAATAAATACATACATTTGTGTACAGTGTGTATCATCATGGACACCTAGATGATGAATGGGGTGGCAATCAACTACTATTGCAGCAACAATTTGAGCTGCTGGTGTAGCCTAGTTGATAAGGTTTGGGGCTTAGACCTGGAAGAATATGGTTTAAATCCCATCTTAGCCATGAGTGTACTGGGTGGCCTTGAGGAAATCACTCTCTCAGCCTTGGTTCTCTATCTGTAAAATGGGAATAGTAATAATAATGATGTACCTTGCAGGATAAAGGCCCACTAGGTGGAGATTGCAAAGTGTGTTGAACACTGACAAGTGCCGTAGAAATCATTGCTGTCTGGGCATTTTCTCACAACTGTCAGTTAGGTTCTCACTGGAGGTTTGTTATCCGCCCCTTCAAACCCTAGACGTTTGCAGCTAGTCTGCACTGAAATGCTGTGTTCTTTTTGCTCTGTGCAGGTCTCATATTTCAGCTCCTCCTTGCATTCCAGGCCTGCTGAGGCTTCCCTTAAAATTCTCCAAAATGGAGCCTCTCACAATGTACCCATTGAAATGTTTGGTGCCGAAAGTCAGGGTGTTTGTTGTTTTCCTGTCGATGGTTTTGTGCACAGCCATGCTCTGCCTCTTACAGAGCAAATTCCTAAAGCCGAAAACCAAAGACTTTTATTCTTTTGATGTGAAAGATTCGAGAGGAAGGATCATTTCCCTAGAGAAGTACAGAGGCAAAGTAAGTTGCATCTATCTTTTTGTTTCCCAAATCCTTTAGGCTTCAGACATATTCTGTTTGTACTGGGTGGTGGTTGCTGATAACCTCATTCAGTAATAAGGGGCAAGATGTTTTTAATTAGGAGAAACTTCTAATAATTCTTAGAACTGGATTGTAAGTACAGACTAAATTTACCCTGTAGCTCAGAAGTAAAGATTAGGAAACAAAAAAAGCACGCACACAAAGTCAGTTAATGTACTTTGCTGTTATAAACTGAATTGCTCCAATAATGTCACGGACAGTGTGTGTTAATCACAGTTGTTGAGAACGTTAAGCACATTGTAAATACTATAGTAAATACATTTTAGAGTCTCGCCCAACCAATCTATTACCAGACCTGCAGTAAAAGGTTTCTTGACTTTCTGTTCTCCTTTGGAAAGCTGAACTATAATTCAAAACAGTTGATTTTTCTCGAGGACCTATGGAAACAATACCTCTTGCAGAGCGTACAATTCAGAGTCTGGTATTTCTATAACTATGAATTGTGAGGATTAGGTGCAGATAGTTAGATAAGCCCTGGATTCAAACAGCAGAGATTTGAGTTTGGGAAGTTAAGTCTTTAAGGTTTCTGAGACCTTATAGCAATTTGCCCTTTCTTTCTTACTCTCCCCGCTTCTCTTTTTCCACAGGCATCTTTGGTTGTCAACGTGGCCAGTCATTGCCAGCACACAGACAAAAATTACATTGCGCTGCAGGAATTGCATCGAGAGTTTGGCCCCTCCCACTTCACTGTGCTGGCTTTTCCCTGCAATCAGTTTGGAGAGTCGGAGCCCGGCACAATCCAGGAAATTGAAGCTTTTGCAAGAGGCAATTATGGAGCAACTTTCCCCATTTTCCAGAAAATTAAGATTCTTGGATCTGAGGCGTTACCTGCTTTTAAATTTCTAACTGGTAAATCTCTGTCTCTTACATGCTATGTTCTCTCTACACAGCTTCAGTGTTACTTAATAATTTCATCAATAAACTGAATGAAGGCATGAAAGCATGGAGGGTCTATACTTAGCAAATCTGCAGATGACAAAGTTGGGAGGGATTGCTAACACTTTGGAGACAGGATAAGAATCCAAAATAATCTCTCTAAATTGGAGAATTGGACTAATTTAAAGTGTTCTGCAAATGAAAGAGAAATTAAGTGTCGCCTTTTCCAACTGAGTCCCATCTCTTCATTCTCTAAGGAAGTAATGGTTATCGAATCCTTTTTTTTCCTCTTTGATTTGTGTGTACTTGTAACTGATATGAATTGTTTTTTCCCCACAAATTAAAATGAATTTAAAACAGTTTAAAAATAAGCTAAATAACCCTTTGTCAGGGGTGTTTTAGATCTAACTACAAGCTAATGGGCAGGGGGCTAGATGAACATTGAAGGCAGTTTCCAGGTCTTGAATTCTGTGTGTCTAAAAATGATATGATTGTTAATGATTGGATATGACTGGTGCTGTTCTTGCAGATGCTTCAAAGAAAGAGCCTAGGTGGAATTTCTGGAAATATCTTGTCAGCCCAGAAGGTAAAGTTGTGAAGTTTTGGAGACCAGAAGAGCCCATAGAAAGCATCAAGCCACAAGTAGCCGCTTTGATTAGGCAGATCATCATGAAAAAGAGAGAAGATCTTTGAAGGCCTTGGCTCTAGTGAATCCATGTTACGCTGTTTCCATGCAGCTGTACCACATTCCAGTCACGTGATGCTAGAAGATAGATCTACTGTTTTGGTTTTTCTTTGTTTTTGGTGTCCTAATCCGTTGTGACAGTAACTTTGAAAGCTAGTGGGAGGCCCCATCATTTGACATGCTGAACACAAGTTGAAGACAAGAGGAATTGTAGTGTGCTCGGCATTTTGCAGGATTGGGCCTGTGACTAAGTATGGAGCTGCTAAACATTCTCTGTAGATACAGAGCTGGCAATAGCCAATGCTTGAAGAAGACAAGATTATTACTCTGACACTGCATAACTTACCGAGTCAAGAGCTTATTTTCCCACTTATTTAAAACAAATGTTTTCTAATGCTCCATTTGTCAAGCAAAGACAAGCATTAAACTATGGCAAGAATTACTTTAGAGCCCATGTATCAATCTAGAAGCATACACCAGGATCATTAGAACTCAATGCCACTGAAGATGCCAGCATCACATCTTTGACCGAGGGGGATTACTGAATTGTGAAAACTACAAACTAGGTGGAGGTTGTTTTTTTTAATAAAAAGGCCAACCTGTAAATAGATAGCTTTACGAAGATCTTTTATTAAAAAAGAGGAAAACCTTCACCCAAAAGGTCTGTAGACTGTGTGAATTTTGATACATTTAGCAGAGTATCCTGCAACATAACACAGGGAAAATACTTTGGGGGCTACTGATTAAGTGAGGATAAGATCATCTACTTTGATCCAATCTGGAGTGCTCACAGCTAGGCAGCCCGAAACTGGTACAGTTTGTGACATAGGCAACTTCTTAGGATTCTGTGCACGTTTGTGTCTGAATAGGAGAAAGGTAGAGCAGTCTTAGAGATAATTCATGAAAGTAGTAGTAAGAGTTGAAACAGGTACCTGCAAAAATGGGATACCTATCGCAATTCTAGTACCCAAAACATTTTGAGCACGTTATCGGGTACTAAACAGTATCTGTTTAGCGCCCAACGAGTTACCAAAATGACTGTTACTAAGTTACTTGTGTTCTGTTTTGCACCTTTCTTACTAATTACCAATTTATCATTTTCCTACGCCTACTAATCATTTCTATAGTACTACTAGGCATATGCAGTGCTTTATAGTAACAGGTTTTCAGAGATGGGCGCCTGTCCAGTGGGCTTACAGTCTAAGATAGACAAGGATGAGGGGAACACACAGGGTGTACCACTGACACACACATTCCCATTTTACAGATGGCAAACTGAGGCTGAGAGGCAGACTTACCTAAGACCACCCAGTGAGTTAATTGGTGAGGGAAAGATCTGAACCCTGGCTTCCCAGATCCAAGTCCAACACCTTATCCACTACACCACACTGGCTCCCTGTCCCTTTCTTTTCATTTATTTTTATTAATTATTATTATTATTATTAATTATTATTATTATAAGCATTTGTATAGCGCCAGAGGTGTACCTGGTGCTTTACATGACAGAAAGACATTAAAATGGTAACATGGTAAATCAGAATAGGTCAGTAATATTAACACTTGGTATTTCAGGCAGTCGGGTAGCCATATCAGCATTCGAGTACTGATCAGGTACCCAGTACGCTACCTAAAATTTTGGATATAGGTACAAAATTTGCCATCTGCTTCAGCTGTAGCGGTGGCTCTCAAACTGCACTCCGAGAGCAATGGTAGGCAGGTGGTTCAAACTTACAATTCAATAGGGGACAATATCATCCACCAACTTGTTAGGAGCTCAGCTGCCTGTTTTGCTGTGGCACGCTGGCTGCAGCTACAACAAAGCAAACTTCTGTCCCTGCCAGTGCCACAGCAAGTATAGGTAGGGGATAACCCTCACGCATGTTCACAGCCAGCACATCCACCAACTCCATGCAAGGACAGATGCTGCTACCTGTGCCACCCCAGCCAGACCCATGAAAACTGTTGTGGAGTGACAGGATTCCATTTATTAGTCCCAGAAGGTCTGGAAACCACTGTTCTAAAGAAACAGAACAGCCCCTGGAAGAGTAGAGCACAACTCTCTCATTTGGCACCATGGTGTGTGTACTGAGTTCAGTTCCTGCTGTAAGCCTTACTATCACAATCTCCCCATTTGGATGTAAGTGCCAGACTGGCATCAAATTGGGGCAGCGGGTGTGTGGACAAATATAGTTGAGGTTGGTGTTTGTTGTAAGGACATCTTGGGGAGTGAACCTGCTCCCCCTGAAGATAATGGAACATTTGCTGTTGACTTCCTTGGAAGCAGGACTGAACCCCTCATTCTTAGCAGTGAATTTTCATCATTTTTCTGGGTAAATCTCCCCCCCCCTCCAAAAATTGTGTGGTTTTTTTTGTTTTTTTGTGTTGTTGTTTTTGTTTTTGTTTTTTTAAACTGACCTGAACTCCATTCCTTAAAATAAAGAAGAAGAAGAAGAAGAAGAAGAAGAAGAAATAAAGCATGGTTGTCAATCTCAGGGAACTCGCAGTTCAATGGTAATGTATTGCAAATCTGAAATATTTGGTGCATGTGGATTTCTTGCAAGCAAGGCAGGCAACAGATGCACATAGTCCATGTCAGACACAAAACAGGCCACTGCAAGAGATGGGAGTTATTACCGCTCTGATTCCATGACCTGACATCATGTGGGTGAGTAGGCAAAGGAGAGACAATCCTGACTCCCTCTGCTCAGGATGTTGCCCTCTTTTTCACCTCTAAAATTGACAACATCCACCTGGAAATCGCTTCCAAGTCCTCTTCCCCCTACCACTCCCCCCTCCCCCCACCTCTCTCCTGTCCTCCTTCCCTCCCGCCTCCCTTGAGGAAATCTTCCTGCTCTCCTCCTCCAACCCCTCCACTTGCCCCCTGGACCCCATTCCTTCCCGCCTCCTGACCTCCATTGCTTCCACGGTCACCCTTCCCCCTCCTGCACATCATCAACCTCTCCCGCTCTACCGGCTCCTTCCCCTCTGCCTTTAAACACGCCACTGTCTCCCCCATCCTCAAAAAGTCCACTCTGGATCCCTCTGAACCGTCTAATTACCGTCCTGTCTCCCTCCTCCCTTTTGCTTCCAAACTCCTTGAACGCATGGTCTACTCCCGTTGCCTCGACCNGCCAACTCCTCCCTTGACCTCCTCCAATCCGGCTTCCGCCCCCTTCACTCCACTGAAACCGCTCTTGCTAAGATCACCAATGATCTTCTTGTGGCTAAATCCAACTTCCTTTACTCTATTCTTGTCCTCCTTGATCTCTGCTGCCTTCAACACTGTTGACCACTCACTCCTGCTTGAATCACTTCACTCCCTGGGATTTCAGGACTCTGTCCTCGACTGGTTCTCCTCCTACCTTTCTGACCGCTCCTTCAATGTATCTCTTCCTAACTCCTCCCCCTCCTCCTCCCTGCGCCTCTCAGTCGGGGTTCCCCAAGGCTCTGTCCTTGGCCCTCTCCTCTTCTGTATCTACACCTAATCCCTAGGCAAACTCATTGCCTCCCATGGTTTCCAATACCACCTATACGCTGATGACACTCAACTCTATCTCTCCACTCCTTCCCTCTCCCCTTCTGTTCAAGCTCGTCTCACCAACTGTCTCTCTGATATCTCTGCCTGGATGTCTCAACGCCAACTGAAACTGAACATGGTGAAAACTGAATTCCTTAACTTCCCTCCCAGACCTTCCTCTCCCTCTTCCCTGTCAATTGCAGGGTCTCCATCCTCCCCGTCCCCCAAACAGTAGCTTGGGCTTCATCTTCGACTCGCACCTTACTTTCAAACTTGTTGACAGGAATTTTGAGTTAATAGGTTTAGGCTTTTAAGGCCTAGATCATGGTTTGCATATTATTTATATTTACTCATATATTTACTCACTTATATTTACTTATGTATTTACTCACTCATATTTACTTACATATATATGCATTAATTTATTGGGGGTTATTAGCATTTATTCATTTGGAGTTTTAGTTAGAAACTGAGTGAAGTTAGTGAAGCTAGAGTGTATTAAAAGGCAGAACACAGCCAGGTCACCTCAAGGCGGTTGAAAATGGTGAAAGTGGGTTAGCAACAGGGAGCTGTGAAGTGAACAACAGGAAAAGAACTCTTGAGGAAAAGGGGTCTGGAATTAAAAAATAACACTCAAAATCAACCTTTTCACAATGATGAGGCTGATAGAAAGGAAAAGTAGCTCACCGCAAAATGTAAACATGTTTTAGCAACATTTAGGTAACTTTCCATGACAAGTTCATGGACGTGTAGAATTAATGCTTTATGATTGGTTAGTGGTATTAGATTATTATTGAAACACGTAAGTTTCCTGGGTGAATAATGGAAGAAAATCAAAGGTAATAAAAACAGTGAACCAAGTGGCAGAGGCCACTTCTACTTCACTTCGACTTCCACTTTTACTTCTTTCCTATCTTGTATCATGGTCCGAATCAATCAACTCCCTATTCACTTCAAAAGCAGGTCTGCTGAAGAGTAGGTAATTATATGTAAAATTAAAACATGCACAAAACCCATAGTATCATTTATAAACCAAAACCAGATAGTGGGCCAAAATATTTTCAGGCTTTGTATGCAAGATATTGGCCCATAAGATTGTATGTACTCTTGTCTTGCATATTAATCATTTTTGTTATTTCATATGCAGCAGTAAAGTTTTCTTTGTATCTTCATTGGGTACTTTATAAAACAGCTAATTCTTCAACAAATCTGACTCAGTCAATGTCTCTAAATTAGTGTTACCCAACAGAAAAACCCAGCAGTAATAACTAAATGAGTTTCTAAAAACACAAAAATAATTAAAGCCTCCAAAATATAAAATAAGTAATCAATAATCCTGTGGGCAACAATTGGTGGCAGCGGTGGGATCTCCCTAAAAAAAAACTTTTCTTTCCTTAAAAAATTCACAATAAAAAACATTGAAAAATTTTAAATGCAGTTCGCATCAGTCTCCGTTTTGGTTTTTATGCTAATAATACTGGGTCTTTCTGTGGCCTTAGTACTTCTGGTCTGCATTGTGTATGAGCTTTTACAGAAAGTTCACCCAGCTGAAACCCCTAAGGTCCAGATGGCAGCTCCCCTAGCCTTTGGACGGCCAAGAAGACGCTTTTGAACTTTGGCACAGCACATAGCAGCCAAAACAAACAAAAAAAATTCTCTCATGTTTGTGTTTGTTTGAGCAATTGCCAGGAAATTTCAATAACAGAAAAACGTAAGTCCATAACCAAAAGTTAGGCAGTTTAATAACTAAAAAATAAATCATTTAAACCAGGGAATGTAAGTCGTGATCGCGCGTCACGCAGCCCAACTATTGCGTATTGTCTTTGACTTAAAAAACCGTTCCTTGTTGGATCCAAGGTTATCTCCGGATCGGAGAAAATTCAGTCACGCAGAATTTTCAAAATAAAAAAGTCATTAATTAATTAAAAGTCATTAATTCATTGATTGAGGGTCATTCATTGAATAGTTAATCTTAAATAGGAGTCTAAGATTAGACTCTCTCAGGCTAATTAAAAAAAGGACTGTTGTCTTAAAATTTCTCATTTCAGGGGAGAGAATTTCACTGACAGGCACTGCATTCAGTGAAAAAAAGGAAGTCACCTCTTACAATAAATTTTTTCTTGGACAGCTCCCAAGCTGACCAAGCTGTGTAAAATAAGGAGCAAATTTTTAAAAAGCTCCCAAAAGGAGTGTTAACATGGCATTTAAAATAATTGCCAAAACACAACAGGGGGAGGTTCCGGAGGCTGCTGCCTTATCCCAATATTGTAAAACATTAATTAAAAAGAAAGGGCCATTTTTCTCTGCAATGGGGGGTCTAAAAACACAAAAAAAAATGCAGGCCATCATCAGCGCAGTTTTTTCAAAAAGCTCTAAAAATAAGTCTGATTCTGTAAAAACCTATATGGCCGTGGAGTGCCTTCAATGGTGCAACCGGGCGTTTAGGCAAAAGCTGGTAGCAAAAATTAGCATTGTTAATGATTTAACCAAAAAGTTGGCAAAAAAATGTGAGGAAGTTCAAAAGTTTAAATCTGCGAATGCTAAGCTTCAACAACGAAATAAAAAAATGAAGGAATAAACCTAAACCAACGTGGTCAGCAGGTTCAAAGGGATGCGTATTTCCTTAAAAAACAGGTTCAATGCTGAATAAAAAAGGCACGTAAATTCCGGGCTCTCTACGTCAGCATAAAAAAACAGTACAAAAAAATAGTTCAAATCCTTAAAAGCATAATTAAACAAAAAGCAAAGGGTTCACACAAAAAAAATAGTCAAAAATTCAGCACTATGCACTTGAAAAGTTTCGAGGCAAAACTTTCCCAAAAATTTAAAAAACTAAATATTCCAAACACTCTAAATTCTAAAGGTAAAAAGCAACCCAAAAAACCCCAGATAGCTGTGGTTAATCCACCAAAGGCAGCAAAAAGGGTTAATCTGCCCCAAGCATGAATTAATCTGCCCTACATTGATTCCGTGGCTTATCCCTCCGCAACATTGCTAAGATCTGCCCTTTTCTGTCTGTCTCCTCTGCCAAAACGTTCATCCATGCCCTAGTTATCTCACGCCTCGACTATTGTAACCTCTCCTCGCTGGCCTTCCCCGCTCTCACCTTTCTTCCCTCATCTCTGTTCAAAACTCTGCTGTCAAAATCATTCACCTAGCTCGTCGCTTTGACCATGTGCAGCCTCTCCTCTCTCCACTGGCTCCCCCTTCCTGAGCGTATTCTGCACAAGCTTCTTGTCTTCGCCTACAAAGCCCTTCACAACCTCGCTCCCCCTGACCTCTCTGCCCTGATCTCCCTCCGAACCCCTGTTCAAGCACTCTGCTCCTCTTCCATCCCCTTCCTCACCCTCTCACGCCTCCCCTGCTCCCCCAACCGCCTTCGTTCCTTCTCCCTCACTGCCCC
>QEPC01012145.1:2526160-2538535 GCA_003113815.1 Sphenodon punctatus
ACCAAGCCAAGAACGTGTACCTGAGCTCTCGCATCCTCATGAATGTTGCAACCCTTGTCTCTCCCTCTGTTCCCCCTTCCCTGTCTCCCCTCCCCCTGTCTTTAGATTGTAAGCTCTCGGGCAGAGACCGTGTCTATCTTATTCTCTGTAAAGGGCCAAGTACATTGCTAGCGCTATATAAAAGCTTATAATAATAATAATAATAATAAATGCTTGGGAAGAGGAGATGATTATATGAAATCTTAGCTCTGAATGGCCAGCCTCCTACTTGTGGGCCTGATTTCAATTTCCCCAGATCTACTTGTGTGCTCAAAGTGCACATTTGTGTGTCTGTGGTACCAGTTCCACCGCACACCACATGGCAGATTCCAATTCTATAGAGGCATACATCAGAGGCACAATATGCCACATGTTCCTTTTGAAATCTAAAAAACTTTTTTGTGGGGGGGAACTAGATTCTGGTGCCTTGACCTCAGATTTGCTAGTCTGACTTCCCTCCCATGTCATAACTGTCCACCTAAATGTTTTCCATAAGATTTGTATGACACACACACATGCAGAGCTATCTGCTCTGAATATGAAAACCCCCATCTGTGCACACAAGTGTTGGTTTTGTAAATGCAAAATGTGTGCACACAAAAATGTGGTGGGAATAATTTAATGAGCAGGTTTTGAAACTCTCTCAGTCTCATTTGATGTGTATTTAATGAACTACATGAACAGTACTGGTAATCTTGGATCAGTTCCTGGTTAAAATATGAATAGAGTAATACACTTGTATGGAAGTGCTATACTGGGTCAGACCAATGGTCCTTCAAGCCCAGCATCCTGTCTCCAACAGCAGCCAATCTCGGTCACTTTGGAGAAGTACCCAACAAGTCATAATGGGGCGATTCATTCCCTGTTGTGATGGAAGCTTGAATGATACTAAGAAGTTGCCCGGTCCAATTTGGCATCATGCCAATATTTATTTAATTACTTGCTTGATTTCTTGTGCTTTTTAGAAAAGAAAGTTCTTGTCCAAGCCAGATTTGAATTTCCTATGTATCATTCCCAGATGATACGAAACATCCACCAATTGTGGCATTATGTATTTAATCATGCCTTGTCCATAGACAATTATGTCACAGCACTCAGAATTTAACCATTACAAAGTCTGTGGCTGCTTTTAGACGAGCACCGCCCGCTGGTGCCGTGAAATCCGGCGCCTTGTAAAAGTGCCGCGGGCAGCTTCTAGGTGCGCCGCATTTCCGGTCACGCATTCTTTAACAGCGCAAATTAAATACATCGATATTTATCATCTAAAAACGGCCTCTTTTTATCTAAGAGGATTATTGTTTAATTGTTTTCCCTCAAAAACCTCTTTGAGCTTGTGCTAATGATTCACCAGAGGGACTATCTCTTCGACAATCTGGCACTGAAGTCAGATTAATGTTCCTTATTAACAGCATCAATAATAGGCACTTGTCACGTGTAAAAGCAAAGGTCCTTTTACAAGTCAGTCTAAACAGGCCAATATGGAGACTAGTACACTATTAAACAAGGAAGCTCAAACACACAAAGGTTGAAAAACCATTACAAATAACTATTAAATAACATAGAAGCCAACTGGTCCTTACCCAACTTAATCTATAAATAGCTTAAAAAAACACAGACAGCTAAATCCCACACCCTTGAGTAAATAAGCACGTTGGCTTCCATTGACATTTCTCCTTGGCGTTTGTGGTTGTGTATAGTAATGCATCCAGTTTAGCTGGGAGTTAGATTGTGTGGAGATGCTGCGCTTGCGGTAAGAGGACCCTCATCCATTCTCCTGCCATCCCATGCTAACTCAGCTACTTTTCCTTCTTTTTCTTTCTCTTTTCCTTTTCCTTTCTCTCTTTCTTTTCTCCCTCCCAGCATGCAATGGGAAAAGATCCAGAAAATGGAATCATGGGCTACACCCCAGGGGTGGGGAACATCGGGCCCAGAGGCCAAATGTGGCCCATGGCTAATTTTTATTTGGCCCCTTTCCAGTTCCTGGATCTGCTCTTGGATCCAGTTCCTCCCCCCAAGCACTGAAAGACTGAGCTCACGGTAAGAAAGCAGAGATGAGGGCAGGCACACAAGGGTAGGGGACAGAGCCATGATCTGGACCCTGCTCTACCTGAATGTACCCTTTAAGCTACCCCACCCCAACCTCTGTGTGGCGTTGGAGCGTGTATTGCTTTTCAAAGTGGCCCCTGAAGGTTAGCATGTTTGTGTGGCTGACGTATGTTTGGGTTTATTCATCTGGGGGATTTAATGTACCCAGGTCATAGGTAAGTATTTATTATTATTAAGTGATTGTTCAGTGCGATACACCAGCAATGTACCTGGCACTAACAATCACTAATTAGAGGCAGGTTCCTGCCCTGCGGGGGCTACAATCTACCTACAAACTGTGACTTTTGCGTGAACAATGTTTTTCAAATAGGAGCTTTGAGTCCTTTTAAATACCAATTTTGGGTACAGTCCAGCTCCTACTGAAGTCAATGACTAAACTCCCACTGACCTCAATGGGAGCTGGATAGCACCCTAAAGCTGTAATCCTGAAGCCTCTTATTTGGTGCAGTCCCAGGACAACTTCCAAGTGTTTCCACAGTACTGCAGCCTAAATGCGTCTTGTAACCTGGAAGTCAAGGGAAGGCCCTTTCTCACAGATCCTCACTCCTTTGGCCTTCAGTGTGGTGAAGTGACACTCCCCCATGATCCACTACACATGAGGAATGGGTGGACTCCCAATAGCAATCTGGAAGTGCGAGCACTCCAAATGTATTTCAACCACCACCATCATGAACTGATCGGGCACCAGAGACATTCTGAAATGTGCGCCTAGTGCATCTGCCCAGGGCCCTCTTCTACGAGGGGGTCCCACCAAGGTCTTGGCACAGAACCCTGTAGAAGCCCACAATTCCTAGGAACACCACTGTCTGGAGCAGCCCTCTTCCAGCT
This sequence comes from Sphenodon punctatus, assembly GCA_003113815.1. Taxonomy (NCBI): domain Eukaryota; kingdom Metazoa; phylum Chordata; class Lepidosauria; order Sphenodontia; family Sphenodontidae; genus Sphenodon; species Sphenodon punctatus. The sequence goes on from QEPC01012145.1 coordinate 2,529,134, forward strand.
TCATGGCTACACAAACCCTAAAAAATTCCTACAGTAATTGTCGTAAAGCAAAACCAAAGAATTCTAGAAATGTTATTCTGGTTTCCAAGGTAACCTTCTGATGTCATCCCTGAATGTTCCAAGGTTATATAGTTGCCCCTGTTTATTCTTGTAAGAATGCTCATCATCATATGGCATACCTATGACTCACTTAAATAATACTTTCCTAGGTAAATAGTCCCTCTGAAGTCAATAGAATTATTTAAATAAAGTCTTTGCAGGATCACACCCCAAAGTACTACCTGTTGGTGTGCAACATAATATTAAGTATGCCAATTGTACTGCCCTTCAGATATTAGAAATGGGCATAGCTCTGCAGGAGGCACTCACACCAGACATTCCCAAACTGTGGGTTAGGAACCCAAGTGGGGTAGTAGTTATTATTTAACATTTGTATAGCACTTTCAGTGTTCAAAGTGCTTTACAATCCTTATCTCTCACAGCAACCCTGTGAGGCAGGTCACTGTTATTCCCATTTTACAGATGGGGAACTGAAGCTGACAGATAGTGACTTGCACACAAGTGCAAGACAGATAGTGACTTGAACCCTGGTCTCCTATGTCTTTATTCATCAAGCAGCACGCCACATTCTCTGTTTGATAGTGGATATGCTTTGCATGTCTTTGTTATTGTCTGGCCTCATAGGATTATATCTAAGACTCAAAATGAGGTCCCAGCACAGGCAAAAAAGCTTGGGAGCCACAGAGGTACACCAATCCAGATTTACACCTCCTGAGATTCAGACCCATTGTTTTTACAGAGAAAGGTTTCAATAAACTTGACTAAGCAATGAGGCAGACATGCTGTGCTAATGTGGCAGTGTATTTAGTTGCTGGAATGTGAGCAACAGCAAACTAACAATACACTGCCTAATCACCACACACAGAAAGCCAGCCCTCCAGGCACTCCGATCCTACTGACTGTAGTGAAAGTTCAAAAACTTGGAAAGTTTGCAAGAATGGATCCAAGGACACCAAAGTAGTAGGTCCCTTAAACCAGACAGAGACACAGAAATTTACATATTTTATTTATTTTAATTTCATTTTTTTTCTTACTTAAAAAATTAATTCAAATGAACTGGATAGGAACCTTTCCCCTGGAGCTGAAAACTGGTAGAAGGACCAGGAGAATGATAAATGGCAATGTATTGAATTGTGGGATGTATCTAGGAGGGTGCTACAGAGCATGGGGGTGCTAAGTCCAAGGTTGCTGAATAATCAATACAGGTAAGACTAGGATTGCCAGACACCCCATGTTTTCAGAGGACATCCTGATTTGCAGAGGTGTTGGGGGGATCCTGTCTCCTTTCTATAAGCACTGCCCCAGCCGGGACACATCAGTCCCATCCAGGGCCCAGCTCCATACCCTATATTCTGGGGATGCATCAGTGGTCACCCTATATGAGACTATTCTATGTCACTTATTGAGAGAACATGGCTCTCCTCATGCACCCTGGCTGGGATTTGCACTGGGGGCAGGACACCTGCTTCTCACCAAACAGCTGATTAGCAGAAAGCAGCCAGACACACACACAAACAAACAACAGTGCAAGTCTCAGACCAGGGCCTACACCAGGGGGTAGGGAACCTCAGACCGAGGGGCCAAATTGTGACCCCTTTCCACTTCCTGAATCTGGCCCCCAGATCCAGATCCTACCTCTAACCACCGAGAAACTGAGCTAAGGGGAAGGGAGCAGAGATGGGGGCATGCGCACAAGGATAGAGGACAAATCCATGATATGGGCCCTCTTTTTCTTGAGTATAACCCTTAAGCATCCTGCCCACAACTTGTATGTGGCCCTTGGAGCTTGTACTAATTTTCAAAGTGACCTCTGGGATGAAAGAAGTTCCTCATCCCTGGCTTATACTGTGCAGGATGGAGAGAGGCAGATAAGTGAGGAAAGGGCAGGAAACATTAACTGGGCCCAGAGCAGGAGGATAGGTCATGGAGGGAACATCCAGGCAGAAAGCAGGTTGGGGGCAGATGGTGCAGCTAAAAAGGGGCCAGGTGGTCCAGATATTGAAAAATAAGGTACACTGAACAATAGTCAGCATGAGGCTGACACTTAAAGCAGTAATGGAGTGACTGACAAGAGCATGTTGATTATGAGCTTGCTTTGCAATATGACACTAAGCATTAGGCATCCCTTATGATGTGATTATGCATTATTGTTTTCAGTAGGGTGATAGTTCTTCTGTATATAAAACCAATGCACCTCCAATTTGCTACCTCCTAGTTTTGACACATCAGTACCAGAAAGGATTTCCATAAATTCAATGCTTGATGATGCCATTGTGGTATACTTTGGGAGCATTTGGACACATTTGATTAAATGCCTTTGGATTCATTACTTTTTAGACTCCATTTGTTTTTAATTGCGCACTCAAAAAAATCTCATTTTTGCCTTGTGTTGTTTTATAAATGTATCGGCACATTCTATAGACATTACAAAAAGAAATTAAAGCAAAAAGGATCTGGGAATATCAATGCTTATCTGTTGGGTGATCTGTGATTTTTGAGCTGGTTTGAACGCAATTATTAATGTATGTTCTCAAATCATTTTTAAGACTTCCTGCCAATTTGGTATACAAGTGGTGATCAAAATGAGGAAGTACTGGGGATGGTTCTGGCAACTGGCATTTCCTGTATCTGAACCTTCGATTCATAAGAGGAGTGAACTGAAAATGCTAACACAGAAAATAGAGCTTCACTAAATGGAAAGAACTTTTTACAAAGCAAAACCTTCTCCCCAGTTTGATGAATAAAGCATGTGCAACAGGAGAGCAGCTGCATGTTAGCTGGTGTCCTTAAGCTTTACAACCAGCTAACGATACACTGCCATCCCGTCACACACACCTAACAAACCATGCTCTCCAAGATTAATCTCAACACCATGCTCCCCAAGATTAATGCTTTCTTCATTTGCCGCAGTCTCAAAACTGTGACCAGTCCTGCAGCTGATGGCAGTGCAGTAGTGACTGCTGGATTCCCACAAAGCAGCCAGCTAACAGTGCACTGCCTACCACACACAGGCAGTGTAAGTAAAGGAAGTCCCTTTGACATCATAGGATACACCCTGTGGCTCCATTTGAATCTTGGGAGCAAGGCTAACAACCTCAAGCATTAAACATTTATGTGTGAGGCCCTGAAAATCTCAGCCTGGGCTAGCCGCCAACACAGCCCGGGGCAATTGCAGGCCAACATCTGGCAGCGCCTGCACAGACGTGCACGTGGGTCCCAGGCTACAACAGCAGGTCAAAGCAGGTCACAGCGGGCCAAGGTCATGTCTGTTTCTACCCAGGGTCAGAGATGTGGCACAGACATAAAAGTAGAATTTCGGCCTCCCCCCTTTGTTTTTCAGAACAAGGAGTTTAAATTGCTTACGGTGCATCATTATACTTTGCAACCAGTGCTCCTAAAATAATCGAAAAAAGACTTTGGGATGGCAGCGGCATGGGGAATTTGGCAGGTATCAGTTTCCCTACTTTGGCCACAAGAGGGTGCCCTTTCCATGGCTTTCAGGATGCTTTTGAATGCAACAGTGTGGAAGGCAGCTAGCAACTGTTAATCTCAGGTACACAACAGCCAGCTAACAATGCACTGCCAAACTGACACACTCTTGTGCTCCAGCTCTACCCTTGCTTCTTTCCACATACAGCATGATTATTAAACTCCGTCACGTCCTGAGCCTTCCCAGCAGCGCTGCCTGGCTGAATAGTTACAATAAAGGAGTATCCTCAGTCGGACAGGGGCTACGTTACATGCCATTACCTATGTCTAATACACCCCCCGTTTCCCAGTCCAGGATCTCCCCGTTACATAACACAGAAGCCCAAGTAGCATATCCGGGTTTGCTAGCTAGCACAGCAAGCCCTGAATTTCACTGAAGTGTGGACTAGCCAGCCAGTTAGGAATGCAGCATGAAACAGTGAATCCTCTCTTTCTTTCTCTCTTCAGGCAGATCAAGTAGTTTCTGCTTACTCTGTACAGAAACGAGTCCCCATCATTCCCTATAGAAGGGAATCCCAAGCTCTGCGCTTAAAGGTTTTGCCAACATCATTAAATGATTTTTAACTGTATTTTTATATATACTGCACAAGGAGAAATAACTATACATTTCTTTCATGCCCATTTTTCTAAACTTTCCCCTAATAGCACTGAGAAACATCTCATCATTTAGGTTTTCTAAATGATCCCTTCTTGCCCCATTAAGAACGACAATGCAACAAGCTTCACCCAAGAGAATAAAAGAACGGCTCTTACCCGCCGCCCAGCTCTCTGCAAGCACTCACCCTAGCACGCGTCTGCAAACCCCGCTGTCTGATCTGTCCAAGGTCTCTCCCGAGTGATTTCATTACTTTCTCCTTTAAAAGAAACACGCACGTATATATTAATGCCCTGACACTTTTAGGCTGCCCCTGACCAACCCTTATTTCGAGCTGCAGCCTCCATTATCTGTCACCCCGAGCCAGATTTTGTTTACCTCGGTTCAGATCCTTGCCCTCGATCAGCTAAAATGTGAGCTAACTCTCTGGCCCCATTGCAGTGCTCTTACTCTGATCAAATTCCCAACGGGCTTCAGTGGGGGAGCAGAGCGGAGGAAAGGGTATAATAAGTGTGCAGAGAGCCGGGGAATGACTTGAAACCCACCCGGGCAAAGCCCTGAAGCGTTCCGATAAAGACATTTACCCACAGCATGTCTTCATCTGTCTTCACCTTCCGAGAGGCGTATCGGGCTAATTTCCACTCCATCTCTGCAGGGGGTGAGGGTGGGGGGAGCTGATGAGCTACATTCACACACACACACACACACACACACCAGTTCCTGTGCCACTGCTGAGACTGGGTGTCTGGAGCCGATCGCTCTGCTGCGGCGCTAGGGTGCAACGTGGCGCTAAATGCCTCTATCAGATGCCTCTCCCATTTCTAATGTCTACGGGTCTCTCGGCCGCCCTGCTGCTCCCGATCTTTAAGACCCATGGTCCCTTCCTGTAAGTCTCGCCCCTAGCTCCCCTCCTGTAAGAGTCTCATCTTCCCCTAGGATCGGATCCCCGGCCGGCACTGCCTCTCCTGCCTGCCCCTGGCGAGGTTTTCCCACTGGGCCAATTTAAAGAGACGGCAAGCGGCAGATGAAGCGGGAAATTCCCTGTCCTGAAATCTGATTGGCTGCCCGGCTCTCTGCCGGGGATTCCCTCCTTTGGAACGTCGGCGCGGAAGGTTCGCAGGGCGGCGGGGCTGCCCCCCGGCCTCGCGGGCCCGCGGCGGCTGGGCGGCTTGAGGCGCTGCCATTGTCTGCGGTGGCGCAGCGCGGGCGGAGTCGCTAGCAACAGCGCCAAACCCCGCAGGAGGCCCTGCTGCTGCCACCGGTGGCGGGCAAAGAAGCGGGGACTGGCTCGCCCCTTCCCCTAACGGATCTGGCAGAGGCTCGCAGAGACTGAGGAGCAGGGGGAAGTAAGGCCCCTGCCCAGCTCCAAGCTCAGTGAAGCAGCAGCAGCTCAATTCCACATCCTTTATGGGCAGCGCAGGACCAGTCATCCAAGTAGTGCCCAAGTATAAAGGCACAGGTTTAGGCTGTAGGTGTCGGCTCCCCTCCCCTTTAAAAGAGGATGCTTATGAAAAATACATGGTGCATGACTGCACCGGAACCAAGGTAGCCCTGGAACATGTATTTTTCATAAGCGTCCTCTTTTAAAGGGGTTGTATGGCCACCCTACGGCCACCCATCTCAGTGGAGCCGGAGGCCATTGTCACGAAGGAACATAGGGTCACACACACACTGTGATACTGGCCCACACCTAGGCTACAAGCCTAGTAAATACGTAAAGCAAAAGGTTCAACATGTATGAAATGGGAAAACTGTGAAACTCATGTCATGTAATCATGTGCGTAAAACAGAACTGTGAAACTCATGTCATGTAATCATGTACGTAAAACTGAGAACTGTGAAACTCATGGCATGTAATCAGATGCTGTGAACTGACAGTCAGGGAAACTCCAAGAAGTGTAGACAATTTAAAGAATGTGTATTTGCGGAGCCTAGCCAGACAGAAACCCATTTGCTTGCAAATGAAGCTTCCTGTTTACCTGTTTGCCTTTTGCCTACCTGACGAACCTAAGGTTTCTCCACGGCAGGAAGGAGAAACAAAGGACTCAGAATTGTTATTTAAGAGGGCCCCGTGACAGCCATGTTTGGGAACCATCTTCTGTCATCTCCTGTGTTCATCCCAGCAGCTTCCTGATCCAGCAGCAGGCTGCTGTGCAGTGCTATGCCCCCGCCACCCTCTCTCCTTTATTCCAGGATCAGGCTATTTCTCCTTAGGGCAGAAATGAGAAGCCTGAGGCCCATGGACCATATTTTTTTTCTTATACAGCCCCTTTCCAATGAATGGACTCGGCTTACAGATCCAGCTCTTACCCTTAAGTAAGCACCGGAATGCCACCCCTTCTTGGTGCATAGCATGCATACCCTAATCTCTACTTCCTGCCTTCCCCTAAGTATGGTTCTTCAGACTCTCCTCCTTTCCTTGAGCACCTCCTCCCCACCACCACCCAGCTCCCAGACAGCATGACCTCTCAGTCCCTGTTTGGCCCACAGGCTTTCACAATATGCAAAAGAGGCCTGTGGAGGAGCGGAAAAGGTTCCCCGGGCCACTCCACTCCTGCTTTATGGCCTTGGCCTGATCCCTGGGAATCTGAGGAGGACAGTAGAAAGTCACTTACCCACACACCAGGGAGGGGATAAGGGGTGTGTGATTTTTGTCCCAGTTAGAGGAATGTCTTATGTCCCCTGCTGCAGCTCTCAACGGATTTGAATTGGAGAGGCCCAAATAAAAGAGTTCCTCCTGTGTCTCTCTTGATCTCTCCCCTTTTTGAAACATTTAGGATGAATTGAATTCCCCTTATTTAGTTTCAGGAAGCTTTCCTTTTTTTGCACTCCCCAAAATAACTTTGTGCTCAGTATTGAGCTGAGGAACCGGGAGAATGAAGTGGCTTGAAATTAAACAAAGCAAAAGCAAAATAAAGTATGGGTAAGTATTTCAGCAAGCAACTTTTCCCAGTGGACACATCAGCCTTGGCCCAGTTTGCATATGAGTGCTCAGTTTGCATCCTCAAAGTCAGTCTTAACCATGGATACTTTTTGTTTTAGGAAAATATATCTGTTTCATTCCTAAAATGACCTAGTTGATGGTCCTAGTTTATCTTCACTCCAGCTATTCCTACAGAGGTCTGAGCAGGTTGTCACAGTTATGATGCACACTGTCCTTAGCCTTAAACTAAACTAAAACACCTAATTGAGTCAGACCAATGGTCCATCTGAACCCACTATTGTCACAACCTGACACAGCAGCAGGGGTTTCACATTCGGGTCCAAATCTGGCTCTTCCAGGGTCTCCAGGAGAGGCCATTATGGCATGCTACCTGAAACCCCTCCAGGCCCCCAGCGGGGGCCTCCCCCAGGTGTACTGCCAGAGGTCTTGAGGTGGAGATGCTGGGGATTGAACCTGGGATCTTATACATGCATAGCATGTGCTCTTATCACTTGAGTTATGTCCCCCCTGGGGTACTTTTGGTACTAAGGATCATTTTATTTCTACCAAATGTAGTTTATAAGAATATTTTTAATCCTACAATTTAATTGTAAAGCTCCTACAACTGAGTTGTAACGTTGCTGAGTCATCAGAGTTTTAAAATCTTTCTTTTAAAACAAACAATGCCCCAAGTTTTATAAGGGTTTTGTTCACAAAGAGTTTGATTTATAACATTTCAGGTGTTTGTTTAATGGAATGTTAAGTCATCTGACAATCAAACTGTTCAGCAACCAAGATCAGATAGTATTACATTGCAACGACAGCCTCTGAGAACAAACGTTGGCTTGCGGAGCAGTATGTGCAACCCCCAATAGAGAACATGAACATTCTACTTCCTAGTCATACCCAAAGTTTACTTAACTACTATGAATGAATTCCCTAGGCAATTGTCACTTTGGCCCAGATTGCCAACCCATTATTCATACTGAAATGAATGGGACTAACTCACGTGAGTAACAGTTCAAGCAAAAGTGAGCAAGGGCTTTACAGCATGGCCTTTTGTGTGGCTTTTCCACAATAAGTTTCAACCTGTGGTTGAGACAGGTGGGAGAGAGGGTACATATACCCCTGAATTACCCCTCTTCATTTCAGCACCAAAGACCGTTATGGCAGGATCCTTTTGCCACCTCTCATTTTTATGTGGGGAGTCGAGAAGCAGAGCTTGGGGATGTCAAAGGGGTGGTGCTGTCGCTTCTGCCTTTGGGCTGTTGTGACTCCACCGGGTTGAGATACCAAGCTAACATCATAGCATTGACCTTCATTCTGCCAGCCTGAATGCTGATCCCCTGAACTTAGTCCCTTTTCACACGGGCCGCGTCACGGGGGGGTCAGTGTGCGCTGGGTGGGTGGGAAGTTCTGACAGGCCTCCCCCCACCGCTACCCACGCACGGAGCCACCTCCGTTTTGTCTAGTGCCTCCGTGCGTGGGGGATGGGTGTGCATATGCAGGAGCAAGCACGCACACCCACCCCACCCAGCCATGGCGCGGTTCAAACGAGACTCACCCACACATGAACACTCAGGTTTCTGGGTGTTCATGCGTGGGTGCCGCCCATGTGAAAAGGGCCTCAGACGAGTTTGCAAAAGTGCTCAACACTGACCCAACTACTCTAATCTCGTGGAGTTCAACAGGCCAATGCAGATTGATTTTGTGAATTCCACCTAATAACATTCTTTATCACTTAAAACTGTATTCCATTACAACACAACAGCCTTAACTCCAATTCTAAATATAGTAAGATTTTTGTTGTGTTTTATAAGCCACCCTGAGCATTAGGGAAAGAGTGGAATGAACGAATGAATGAAAACCTGTGGAATTTATTACCATAAGATATTTATTTATTTAGATTTTTACTCCACCCTTCCCTGAAGGCCCAGGGCAGGTAACATCAAGAATAGATATAGAAAGATAAAACCCATAAAGCCATATTAATATACATATATTAGACATATACATTTAAATACCCCTAAATTTACACCCCAAAACCTAACCTTGACTATTCAATGCCTGACTAAGTAAGTAGATCTTACATTGGGTGATTTCAGACGTTACGAGATCACGGTGAACCACACTGAACCACGCTCAACCCCCCCGTGGGGCCAAAGGGCCCTGAACGTCTGAACGGCGCGTGCCAGATGTTCATCACGCTCAATACCCACATGGGGTCAGTTTCAACCACGCTTCCCGGGCTAGCCGGGGGAAGGTCCCGGGAAGCGTGGTCAAACCAACCCCCACAGGGAACCAAGGAAAAGTAACGTCTGGACGCCAATCCCCC
>QEPC01012145.1:2555882-2575608 GCA_003113815.1 Sphenodon punctatus
TGTTTACAGTGATAAGGCAATAGATTATAAATTTCTTAAAAACCAGAGACTCTTTGTAGCCTGAATAAAAGAGGAGGTCATTTAGATAATGTGCACACCAGCTTGAGCAAAAGGAATACTTTCAGATTTTGTTGACTAAAAACTAACATAAATAAAATGGGGCCCAAATCTAAACGTATTTATAGAATTGGTGTTTCTGCAGAGTTACTCATCAATATGCAGACAACACCCAGCTGTATTTATTGTTTTCATCCGACCCAGACCCTGATGTTTCCTTGCTGTCCCAGTGCTTGGCCGCTGTGGGGGACTGGATGAGGTCGAGCCAACTGAAACTCAATCCTGATAAGATGGAGGTGATGATGGTGTATGTGAGGGGCGGTCGGTGATCTGAGGGAGGAGAATGCCCCTGTTATTGGGGGTGTTCGACCTCCATTGGTTCCATCTGTGTGGAGCCTGGGGGTGCTCCTGTATTCGCAGCTGCACTTGGATTCTCAGGTGTCGGCTGCCACCAGGGGCACCTTTCACCAATTACATCTGGTGAGAAGACTCTGCCCATATGTCTCGGACTCAGAGCTCACCACCCTCATCCATGCATTCATCACCTCGAGACTGGACTATTGCAATGTGCTCTACGTGGGGCTGCCCCTGGTGACAGTCTGGAAGCTGCAGCTAGTGTAGAATGCTGCGGCCTGTCTCTTGACTGGGACGGGCCGCAGAGAGCACATTATGCCAGTGCTCCAAGCATTGCACTGGCTGCCTATTGTCTGCTGGGCTCGATTCAAGGTGCTGGTTTTAACCTTTAAAACCCTTAACGATCTGGGTCCTGCTTAACTGAAAGATCGCCTCACCCCCTGGGTCCCTGGGCGGCCCCTGTGGTCATCCGGGAGTGCCCTCCTGGAGGTCCTGCATTTTAGGCAGGTCCGTACAGGCAGGAGGGTGTTCTTGGCGGATGCTCCATCGCTTTGGAATGCCCTCCCGGTGAAGGTCCGCCTCAGCCTGAATCTCCTTGTCTTCTGGTGTAGTTGTAAGACCTGGGTCTTCCGCCAGGCATTTGGCGGGGGAGAGGGGGTAGGTGGGATGGGTTAGGGCGGGGTTTTTATCTGTACAAACCTTTGAAGTATTAATGTGTTTTATCTATATATTTATATTGTATTTGTATTTTTACATTCTTTGGTAATTTGTTTTTATTGTGAGCCGCCTTGAGTCACCTTTGGGTGAGAGGGGCGGGATATAAATGTGAGAAATAAATAAATAAATATTACTCTAAGGGTAAATTGGGCTTGATTGTTTTATCACTAGGATTACATACTTATCTCTTTCTGAACTGGTTTGGATTCACTGACTATTAGAACTAGTGTTACACAATCATGCAGCCCCCTCATAATGTGATGACAAAAAAGTGCTCACCTAAGGAAATCGAAACTTGGAATGCTCTAAAAAGAACAAGGTAAGGTAACCACAAAGGCACCAAATTTATTAACTGCAGTACAAGTTTCTGTTTGCATACAGACTCAGCGAAAAACAGCATACTCCCATTGACAGAAGACAAAGGATATTCAAGCAGAAGGGAAACAAGTTATTAAATGTGGACTATTCCCTCAGCTGTGACGAGAAACACCTATCAGTAAGAATGAGAGCTAAGCTCATGCAGAGTTGCTCCCATCAAAGCAGAGTACAAGCACAGAAAAAAAATAATCAAACTACAACAGGCTCTTAATGACCACTAAATACATTACAATCTCAGCCATTTCTTTGGGTGTTATCACATGAGACGGGGTCCCACATTGGCCTCCCCCCTTTGCCCTGGATTTACATGCTCATGTGAAGGGTGGCCACCAGATGTGGGCCTTGGTTTGGGCCGGGGCAGCTCTGTATGGCATCATCCCCAGAAAGGCAGAGTGCACTGTGTAGGGTAACCCAGCCCAAACGGCCACCGGGGCAACATGCTGTCCCAGGGCCGCCGCCTATCTGATGGGGTGGCCCAGGGCAGGCCACATTCTCCACCATAGGGTCATGGTTGGCTGCAGCCTAGAGCAGTCGCAAGAGCAACCACAACGCTATGGTGGAGGAGGGGGGCAATGTCTTGGTGAACCACAGCTGGGGAAACTGCTGGCCTGTCTGCTGGGATCCTTATGGAGCTTACGCGAGGTGGCTGCAGGGGGAGGGGACCACTGAGCAGCTCCAGGATCCAGCGGGCTACTAGCCCATATTGAGTCTAATTTTTGCATTAATAATTCCAGTGACTCTGGTTTAGCCAGGGGTGCTGCAAGACAGCTAATCGGAGGTGGGACCATGTCAGAAGGGCATGGGACAAAGAGCCTCTCCCCATGGGGCCCTGCCAAGAAGGACGTTTTCAGAGTGGAAGGGTGTGGAGTGCTGCCCCCCCCCCCCCCCCCCCCCCCCCCCCCCCCCCCCCCCCCCCCCTGCCCCCCCCCCCGCCCCCGACACACAATCCACTCTTAAATCTTCCTTCCTGGTGGAGTTGCTGCCACTCCAGCCAGGGTGGAAGGGACACTGGGTACCAGTACAGTCTTCAGGGGTAAGCCATGCCCCCACCCCCAGACATTCCACCCCATTTCCATTAGAGGGGTCCATGAGCCTTGTTATGGCACTGCCTTTCCCATTTCCTTTCTGGCTTGGCCACACTCCTTTAGGTCTTGACATCTTGGCACTCCAAAAGAAACATGGTCATGTTGTTAGCTGCCCCAAGATGCTTTTAGCAGGAGGGGACGGCATACACATTTTATTATAAACAAACAAATAAAAAAATAAAAAAATTAATATAAATAGAATGTCAGAAGGGGGGGAGGTCCCTTTGTCCTGCCCCTTTTTGAATGGCCCCTCCCCTTTAGAAGCATTGTGACATCAAAATGCTCCAAAAGGGCAGGGCCAGATAAAGTTCAAGGGTGTGCAAGTGTAACCCTCTTGCCCCCATCCTCCTCCTACCAGCACCCATGGAACCATCCCCAGTCACTCACTCCCAGCTTCTGGCAGTCAGAGGCTGCACCTCTTGACCATCTTGCCTAATCGTCATTGATGGACCTAACCTCAGTGAACTTTTCTAGTCCTTGTACACAACTATACTATTGGCCTTTGCAACTGCCCATGGCAATGAGATCCACAGATTAATTTTCCATAGTGTGAAAATGTTTTTACTGTTGTTTGCTTTGAACCTGCTGCCTGATCATGTTATCATGTGCCCTCTCATTCTGGTATGATGAAAATGGATAAATAGTAGCTGTGAGAACTCACCACTCCACCAGCCCCTCACTTATCTCTGTTCAAAGCGGAAACAAGGGCTCTAATCATTTTAACTTCTCCTCACTGGAAAGCTACCTGCCCTCTGGTAAGCCCTAGAGGCCCCAGGTACTCCCACTGCCACCGTTCTCCAGGGAAGGGAGGGATGCAGCTAGACTAGAATGGGCCCTGGTGCAGAAGATGGAATGGACCCCCTCATCCTGCCCCCGCACAAGATACATCCACCTATGGAGCTACAGCCCTGCTCCAGGGACCCCAGGAGACCCACCAACACCACCAGGATCAGTGATGGGGCTATTCAGGAACAGCAGTAGTGATGTTGGAACTCCCAGGGCACCTCGGGATCAGCAGCAATGGGGTTTGGGGATAGCACTTTGTACAGGAGACCCAAAATGCAGGGCCTGGAGAGACCATCCCTACTGTCCCTATCCAAAGCCAGCCTTGATTATTGTTGTGGAAACTAAGGCTGGGACCATAGCAGCGAATGCACCAAAAGAACAAGACAGCGACACTATATTACATCGTAATATAGTGGGTCTGCCTTGAAGACTGTTCAGAGACTGCAGCTGGTGAATGTGGAAGCCCGCCATCTGATGGGGGTTGGGTGTCTGGGAGCATATTACACAAGTGCTCCAGCGTCTGCACTGGCTGCCAATAGTGTTCCAGGCACAATTCAAGGTGCTGGTTTTGACCTATGAAGCCATTAGTGGCTTGGGCCCTGCATACCTAAAAGACTGCCTTTCCCCCTATGTTCTGCGCATCCCCATAGGTCAGCAAGTTCCACCACTGCACCAGGTTCAAAAATAGGTGCATGCAGAGAGCTGCTCCACAGCTTTGGAACAACCTTATCCTGGAGGTTCACCAAAGCCTGAACCTGAGCATCTTCAGAAGGCAATGGAAGACTTTATTAGCTGGACTTTTGGCAGGCAAGAATAGGATTTGGAGGGCGGGTGCGCAGGTTTTATCTCAAATTGTATATGGCTTATTTTCATTGTGTGGTGTGGGTTTGCTTTTTGTTTTTGTTTTTCGCTTTTAAGCTGCTCTGAGCCTGTGGGAAAGGGCAGGAGATAAATTCAAATAAATAAATAACATTTTTTATTTATAATTGTGATGCAGCCTAAATGCTTTATAGAAATCCACCAACAGAATAAATATTGGCCTGTTGCAGATGGACTTTCCTCATCTGATGAGGTCTGACTTTTTGCTTTCACCATGATACATTGCAGTCTCAGGCACGGGGGCCCAACGTGGCCCATGGCTCGCTTTTATTTGGCCCCTTTCTAGTTCCTGAATCTGGCCCCTGCATCCAGTTTCTACCCCAAAGCACTGAAAGACTGAGCTCAGGGCCAGGGAGCAGAGACAAAGGCATGCACACAAGGAGAGGGGGCAGATTCATGGCAAAGATCCGTGATCAGGACCCTTCTTTTCCTGTACCCCTTAAGCCCCACAGCCCCCCAACTTCTGTGCGGCCATCAGAGCTTGTACTGCTTTTCAGTGTGGTCCCTGGGGAAAGCTTCCCCACCCCTGTTACAGTGTGCAATACTCTGATCCTCTGATGCAGTGCTGTGAGGATAGGCTCCCATGCCTCTGTATCTTGTATTGCAACATCTGTTTTCTGTAAAGCCACCAAGTTAAAAACCTGCAGTGATCCAGATAGTACTGTAGTGAATTCCACAGATTATTTATTTTAAAAGCCTCCCTCACAGTTATTATTTAGTGAGTAAATGTAGTAACAACTTATTGTGTTCTTGCATTGTTTTACTTTTCCCGTTACTGCTGTCCTGAATAAACAAGACGCCTTTTATTAGTTTCGGAGAGTAACAACTGACGCAAATGCTGTCCCGTGCCAAAGTGGCCCTTAGTCTACTTGCCAAGTAGAGTTGTCATTATTTCTAAATTTAACATGAAAAATAAAGGGAGATTAAGTAATATAAGGGACGTGATACCAACTGACAAGCACCTGAAACTCCATCTTTCATGTGTCAGTTTGTGCCTAGAGAATGCAGTGCATACACTTAACATTTCCTGGAATGTCTGTAATAACCAGGCACAACAGAGCACGTGCAGAACAGAGTTCCAGCCTCCACTTTGAATGTCCTGGCTTGCATCCACTTGTGCTGCAAACTTAAATTTTAGTTAACCTCTCAACTGTTGCATGGACATAATGGACCAGTATGTCCACATGGACACCACTGCCTTTGCTACTGTGAGAAGCATTCTTGCAATACAGTTGTATTGTATTGTATTGTATTGTATTCCTGCAATACAGAGTTGTATTGTACAGAACTGTATTGTACAGATACTATTGTATTGTACAGAATTGTAGAGAGGACAGTGCACAGAAAAGGTGACTTGGGATCTATTCCTGGCACTACCAATGAGCTGCCAAGTGGAGTCATTATGCTACCAGTACCCATTCCCTTTCCATCCTCATGGGCAAGGACTATGGGTGTTTTTATACAAGCACCTCCTCTACCTACCCATCACCCATCCATTATGCATGCTGCAGCATTGGCACTCTATGCAGCCCTGCAACATGCATGATGGGTGGGTAATGGGTGGGGAGGTGCTTGTCTAAAAACACCCTATGGCTTATGATGTGCTGGTATCATTACTAGGGGTGTTTTTAGACAAGCACCTCCCCACCCATTACCCACCCATCATGCATGTTGTAGGGCTGCAAAGGGCACCAATGCAGCCCTGCAACACGAATGGTGGATGGGGAGGTGCTCGTCTTAAAACACCCTAGGACAGCGGTTCCCAAACCTCACTTGAAATATTGCATTTGGTTTGAGCCAGCACACAAGCAGGATGTTGGCAATAAATACAGTATTAGGGGGAAACTTCCTAACTAGGAATATTGGGTCATGAGACCAAATACTCAAATGCTGAGGCTGTTTTGGGTTCCCCCCGCACCCCCAAAATGAAAATCCATTGAACTAAGATGTTGATCTGAATCAGCAGAGTGGGAAATGTTCTGTGTTTTGAGAAAAGCAGAAGCCCCTCTCTTACATCATGAGGCAATACCTAGCAACATCTAGTTTGCTGCGGTTCAGTGCCATCCATCACTCCAGGGCAGAACTAATGATGTCTCACTTCACTTCCCTTTCAATTTGTTTCTCTGTAATTTGATCCTCCTGCCTTCATGAAAAGTCTTAATGCTGGGATTTGTGGGGTCACAGCCGTTGCTAAGGTGGGCACAAAGTGAATCAGCTCTTCTTTTGGGGGCTTCAACATACTGAACTATCTTCTACTAATTAACTAAGGGCTTCTCCCACTCAGACCCTGAACTTTAGACAGGAACAATAGTTTCAGTCTTCAAAGGTTCAAAAGTTTTAGCTGTTTAAGGAAACGGTGAGTTTTATCCTAAGGAAGGACCCTACGTGGTCCAAAAGCTTGGACACTCTTACAGACAGATGTTCACCCAGGGAAAGATACTTACCTCTTCCATCAGGACTTCCCTAGCTACTCATCCCGCTAGTCTGCTCACTGATTCGGTCCTTTCACTCAGTGTCCCCTTCTCCCCTGTAACTAAGCCAAGCACGTGCTCCTGCAATTTCTCAACTTCGTGAATGTATCCCTATCTCTTCCCTTCTCCCCTGTCTCCCCTCCATTGAGATTGTAAGCCCCTTGGGATAGGGACCTGTCTCTAATTATGATTGTACAGCACCAGGTAAAATGCTGGCACTATAATAAAATAATAATTATTAATAATTAAACATTAATAATATATCATCTGGGCTACCTTGTCTCCATCTCTTACATTTGGGACCAACACGGCAGTCACCCCCTCTCTCTAGACTACATTAATTCAGTAACTTACTACTTTTAATGGCACTTTACTAATAAGAATTTGGGGACTCCCCCTGTGTGTAGCAAAGAAGCCTTGGAAGGGTCTGGTTGAAGGGTATCAATTGGTTTGTGCTGAGCAGACGTGTTAATCTGCTTAGCATGTTTCTAGCTATAAATAAAATGATCTCAATGTGTTAACAGCACTTCATAGCCAATTGATAGGGCACTTCTCGCTTTGAGAGACTGCCGTGCTAACATGTTTGCTTTAAGCATTTCGCTGTAGTGTTTGCATACCATCAGTGCAAGTGACTATTTCACAGGTGCATTCACAGGCACAATCAGCAATGCTCCATGTGCGACACTTCCCCCTTTTTATTTAGCTGATCCCATATTAAATTTCACTTATGTACATTTTTGTAGAGGACAGATGCTGGGTGAAACTGTGTTCTGTTACATGAAGGAAAGGCAATGATTAACTTGCATGGGTAAACAATGTGGTCTACGGTAAAACCCTGAGACCCAATCTGACCCCGACAGGTCCCTTTGGGTTTGAGGCTGCCCAAAGCCATAGCTAAAATAGGAACAGGGGGGTTTAGCTGCACTGGGGCTCCCAAGCCAAGGTGGCCCACACTTTCTGATGCACTGCATAGCCTGCCACTGGAAGTGGGGGCTTGTTCCCTCTTTTGCACCAGGGACCATTCAATTCTAGGGTATTTTCACACAAGACATTCTCCACCCACCTCCCACCCACTATACATGTTACAGGGCACCCATAGGGCAACACTGCAGCCCTGCAACATGTATAGTGGGTGGAGAGTGTCTTGTGTGAAAACGGCTGTAGTTACACTGCTGGGACTGCCCCCATATTCTTTTCTGTGATAAAGAGATGAAGATGTGCAATTCATGACTCACTAGCTCGTAACAAGATCAATGGGCAACATGGAGGACAGCATTCATGCTACCTTTACCCTAAGATGCAATGCTCTCATCTACATATAAATTGCCTACAACATTTGTATGTCTGAAGACTCCTAATGAAGCCTTCCAACCAACTTCAAGCCTACAAATCAGCTTGGAAGAGAAGTAGGATGATTGGTTCAGCTGATGAGATGTCACAGCATATTTCATAGCGTGACAGACTTTTTGGGGTGGGGGTGGTTAGGGGGCAAGTGTGGATTAATGGGGGTTGTCTGAGGCCAACACAGAGGTGGCAGCAGTGGTGTGGGGGAGATGTCAAGGTCCAGTACTCAAGAGGGGAAATATCTTAGGCCACACCTTGCTAGTTTGTGTTAATTGTGTTTTGG
This sequence comes from Sphenodon punctatus, assembly GCA_003113815.1. Classification (NCBI taxonomy): domain Eukaryota; kingdom Metazoa; phylum Chordata; class Lepidosauria; order Sphenodontia; family Sphenodontidae; genus Sphenodon; species Sphenodon punctatus. The sequence continues at coordinate 2,564,237 of QEPC01012145.1, forward strand.
TCATGTTTCATAAGAACCACATAATGGAAGAAGGACAATGTGTGGAGGAGAGGAATAGAAAAGACAAAAAGAAGAGAAAGGAAATACTTTTAAATACTTGCCAATATACCAAGGTTAGCTTAAAAAATTAGAAGGCCAGTTTGTTTGATGTTGAGACGCTAAACTGAAACCCAAAATCAGTGGCCACTTTTGAAACTGAATATGTTTTGTCCAAGGTCTGTGCAGAACTTGAAGCAAAGCTCATTTCTCTCAGCTCTCTGCCATAACCATTGGACAGTACTACCTCTTTCAGAATCTCTTGAGTTGCTTTTATATTTAATTTTCCAGTCTGGGCATTTCAGTTAGTGTTTCTTTACTACAGAGATTCCCAACCTTTTTGCCTGCATGACTTCCATGTTGAGACTTAAATTAATCCAGTGACCCCAGACAGCAATAAAACCATGTAAAGAATAACTAATTGAAATTAGGGTCATGACTTCCATCGCAGATAGTACAACTCCATCTGGTATCACAACTCTTTGGGGAACTGTGCTTTGGCACATATGCCAGGTCTTAGTCTGTCTATACTGTATGCCAGAAAGTCACTTTTTCAAGTGGATAGCCCCCTTCTCTCTCCATTTCTGAATAAACTTTGCCATTTACAAATGTAGAGCTTGTGACTGCTGCAGAAATCGAACAAACAAAAGAACTTGCAGGTGTTGCGATAATTAGAAGAGGAGGCAGCACTCTGGCTCTTTTGTCCTTGAATTGAGATGTTTGCATTTAGCACTGGAAAGTTCGACAGGCACCAAGTTATAAGAGTAAATACTCCAAGTGAAGTGTCTAGACCCATATATACCAGGAGTGGAGAACAGAACACGGTTGAGTGTGTGGGACAGGGACAGGAGATGGTGGGGGATCCATAAAGGGAGTGCCAGAATTTGACAGAAAGGAAGTGTGAGTAACCATCACATTTATTTAACCTTTCAAACATAATAATTAGCTCCTGCCTTTTGTAAAGACCTGTGTACATAGGAATATACAGTTAATATAGCTCCTTCTGCTGAAAATGACCATATCACATTGGGTAAAAAAACCAGAGCTATGCGGTGGGTGCCGTGGATCCCTGGCCCGGCCTGGGAAACCACAGCCTAAGTTGAAGAGAGGCACCAAACAAATGTGACCGTGACCGGAGAGCCATCCCGCCAACCACATGGTCCAGTTAGAGTTGGGTGCTAAACAAACAGTGGCCGGTCAGCCCCACCCATGCTCTGCTCCCAGTGCCCCATCCCCCACCATGATGGACAGACATGGCCCTCAGTCATGGTGACCCCTGCCCCAAGGCAGGTATGGCGGGGCAGAACAAACATGCTAGCCCTCATTGGCCCACGTTGGCCCTCACAGCCCTTAGCCTGTGCTGTGACCTCAGCGATTGTTTTCAAGGAAGCAGCCCAGGCTAGCCACCTACCTACCTGGAGCAGTCCCATGCTAACATCTGGCGGTGCCTAAACAGATGTGTCAGTGGTTTTTTTTACCCATTGTGGCTAGGAGTACATTTTTGGTGGGGAAATAGCATCACTGATATAAATCAGAATCCAAGTACAGCTTTTGCTTTTCTGCACCACTGGAGGTAGAAAGGATAGGTCTGTATGGAAGGAAACATGGTCCAATAGTTAAGCAGCTAGTCTAGGGGTCAGAAGAGCTGGGTTCAGCTCCTTGCTGTGCTGAAGACTTCCTGTATGACTTCAGGCAAGGAGTCTTCTTTGCCTCAATTCGCTGTCTGTGAAATGGGGCTAATTGCACCTCCCAGCCCCTTCACATGGGTGTTTTGAGAAAAAATTGCTTAAAGACCATGAGGCAAAATCCACATACTAGGTTAGAGGGATAGGGAAGTCAGGCAGGTACAAGATCTGAATGAAAAAATCATTTCAGACCAAATATTTGATGTATGTTAGGAATTCAGAGCTTGAAATTTTAGTAATTAATTGTCATAATTATGTAATGTGTCATTTAAGAGACACAGTAATTACTTGATTACATAATTAAGATAAACAGGTAGGGAAAACACAGCACTGGGGAGAAAAGGCTCGAAGATAAAGTCATGTATTGGGGAATAAGTACTAAGCAAGCTTGAAGAGGGGCTATGAGTTTTTTTAAATTCTGGGGAAGGGAGAAAAACCACACAGGGAGGGAAGTAACTGTAGCAGCTCCCAATGCAACCAGAATCATGGCTGTGGTAAAGTGAAATAATGCTACAGATCAACCACCATTCTGAAAATGAAATGTGGCAGCTGGGGATGATTTGGCTGTGGAAAAATCAGCCGTCAAAAGAAGGTGTCAATATGAATTTCTGAATTTGAAGATGCTTCCTTTAGTGCCACATGCAGCTTGTGGGCCGGTTTGCTCCAACAACACAAGTATTGTGCAATAAGGCAGCACCCTATTTGGGTAAATCCCCGCAGGATCCCTACCCAGAATCAGTCCAACAGCACTTTCTCACACCTCTATTTGCAGTATGCCAAGTCCTTCAGCTTCTCACATATGGATACACCCCCCAACAGTCCACATATCACCAAACTTCTCCTCTCTAGGAGGTCGGGCACTGAATACAACAGACCCTCCCCCCGGCCTCTCATGGCATACTCTATGCCAGCCAGTTCCTCTTTCACTCAGTGACTTATTGCCTTCTGAGGTAAGCTGCCTTCTGCAGGTGGGCTCCTCTTCGTAAGCTTCACTCCCTTGTGAGAGCCTCTGGCCTGGCCCCCTGACCAGCCAGTTCCCATAGTAGCCCTGTTGGAAAGCTCCCTGCTCCCTTTCTCTGGGCCTTCCAGGCAAGCCTCTGCCCCTGAGGCAGAGCCCTCTGACTTCCCCTTGCCTCCCTGGTGGCAGAGGCATAGCTTGATGGGTATGGGCTCCCTGCTGGGGCACTCCACTTCAGTGTGCAGATGCTAGAATCGGTGTAGCAGGTGCACCCGCACCGGGGCCCACCTGTGTGTAGAATGCAACACTCCTGCCTGGTGCTTTTCCCTGCTAGGCTTCCAGCCGAGCCTTATGTACTCAGGGCTTCTGGACCTCTGACCAGCCCCAACCACCTTATGCCCCTAGCAGCCCCACCTATGCTGTTCAAACCGTTTAACTGAGCCGGCCTTACCACAGGGAGACCCGGGGTGGGCCCCACAGGCCCCACTCTCTCCAGGGACCCCACAGTGGCCCTTGTTTTGATCAGGGTAGGGAGTGGAGGCCCCGCTCTCTCCCAGCAGGGTCTCAAACATGACTACCTTTAGGGCCCCACAGAGGGTGCTGTCATGGGATAGGGGTCACCAGGGGCCCTGCATTTTATCTTCACCCTGGGCCCCCCAAATTCTAAGGCCAGTCTGCTCCGGAAGCCGGGCAACCAGGGTCAGCGGTCTCCTGGAGCAGGTGCAGCTAAGGCACTCCAGCTTCATACTGCTATACTGGGTCAGACCAATGATCCATCCAGCCTAGTATCCTGTCTCCAATAGTTGTCATATATAATGTGATCCATTCCCTATTATTCACTCCCAGCTTCTGGCAGTCAGATTCATCTCCACACTACTTTAGCCAACAGCTAGTGACGGACCGGTTCTTCATGAATTTGTCTAAACTTGATTCAAACGCAGTTATACTATTGGCCTTTGCAACATCCCATGGCAATAAGTTCCATAGGTTAATTGTGCATTGACAGAAAAGGCTCTTCCCTTTTTTCAGATTAAACCTGCTAGATGATACTTTCATTAGGTGTAAACAGACCACAGTTCCAAATTTGCCCATGGATGCCCCTGCCACCCCTGGGTTTACCATCTATGTGAAGGGCTCCCCCCAGATGTGCAACACGGAGCAGCCTAGCACAGCATGTTTCAAAAGATCCCACCTCCATGCCTATCCATCTGTTGCCACATTCAGCACCACAGAATCGTGGACAGCTGCCTGAAGCAGCAACCTGCAGCTCTATGGCAGGGAGATGTGCTGTGCAGGAGGACCCATGGCCAGGCGCTATGCAGGAGGATTGCGGCCAGGGAACAATGCCAATCTGTATGATGTGGCTCCTGGCAAAGCCGGTAAGTAGCGGCCGAGGGGTGGGCCCATGGAGCAGCTCTGGGTTCTGGTGGGCTCCCTGTCCATTGTGTATCTCCTACTTTTAGTATTATGAAACAGATAAATACGAATTCCTTACTCCCTTTCTCCCCATGAATCATGAATTTGTTGATTTGTTAACAAATGAGACAATACCCCCCTGGCATCCAGGTTTGGTCTGTGCAGCCCCCTACATGTATTTCTTGTGTGTTCAGGCAGACCCCACTCACAAGTTTAGCGTGACAAGCCTAATACACAGGCTGACATTCTTCCCCGCTGCACTCCGCCCACCAACCCCCCCATTCTCAGTAGTCTGCCCCTTCGGATGACCCACAGCTGCGGCAAGCCATAGGAACAAGAAGCCGCTTCAGATGTTTCTTAATTCCAGGCTATTCTAACTCCAGGAGGCAGTCCCGCACCTACTATCCTCGCCCACCCACAGAGGTTCATACCTGCCAGCACTTGGCAGATGGAAATAACCTTTTGCTATGCACATAATGCTGAGTTTATTGAGCAAATTGCATACTTTACTGAATGCCTATAGTGAAAATTGAAAGGGAAAGAAAAAAATTGAAATTGAAAGCAATCAGTCATTGCATGTTGCCAACCCCATTGTTTCTCACATCTGTGGCTCACTGCAATGTACAGGCAGGTAGCATCACACCATTTTATTGGGGTCTTCATTTTGCTAGCCATGGTATTAGAAATACCTTTGGTTCTCAGAAAACCTCCAATCAAACATGCCCCTCTTGTACCCCCTTCGTTAGCATCTTCTGGGGGCGGAAAACATCCCTGCTTGCCAGGGCGCTCTACACTTCTCCAAACTTTGTGTAGGAGGGCAACAAGCTTTCCATCAGTCCTCAGAAGAGATTCCGTGGAATTCTTCTGCAAGAGTAGAGGCAGCAGTGATTCCAGCATCCCATTCCAATATTAGTTCAGCAATTGCATTGGGCTCATGAAGCTTCTTTTTCCTGGTTTACAGTTTCAAGGAGCACCAGTGGCATGAGAAGCTGATGATACAAAACTTGAAGAGATTACAAACACCTCAAAGGATAGGATTAAAATTCAAAGCAAACTTGATAAATTGGATAAATCAACAACAACAACAGCAAAGTATTACACATAGGAAAGAAAAAAAATGCACAAGCACAAGATGGGAGATAGCTGGTGCAGAAGTGGCACTCTCAAGCAGGACTGGGAGGTTGTTCTGGCTAACAAACTGAATATGACTCAGCAGTGTGATGTTGCAAAAAAACAACACCACCACCACAAAAAATCACCCAATGCCATTTCGGATTGCATTAACTGAAGTATTAGATTCAAGACTCGGTATATAATACCTATATACTTGGCAATGATCAGATAATCTTCCTTGGAGCACTGTGTTTACTTTTGGGCTCCTCATGTCAACAAGGAAGTTGATAAACTGGAAAAGATTCAGAGAGAACAATGAAGACAATCAAGGGTCTGGCAGTCATCATTATCATAATTTTTATTGTGGTAGCAGTTGCCGACACACACAAAAAAAATAGAACAAAAGGACACATAATAATATAAAGACACAATTATAGGGAAATCCCCTTGTAAAACAGATTAATCACTATGGGCAGCTTTCCTTATTATGGCACAGAATTTGGCAACTTGAGCTGATATAACAGGATCTGTATCTCTGAAAAGTTTCACCAGGGCCTGATGCTGGCTACAGGCCCCTAGGCCCAACCAAACTGACTTTAGAATTGTATCATGAATATCCTCCTATAAACAACAATCAAAAATAAGATGTGATAAAGACTCCACAGAATAATGTTGGCAAAATTTGCACTCTCTCATGTCATGGGGAATATTCACCATTGTGCCTTCTACAACTGCCGATGGTAGCAAGCTAAATCTTGCCAACATAAACACTACCCTTTGTGTCCAGATAGGCAGTAACAGGCACCAGGGTCTGGAAGTCAGATGTGGAAATGCTGATGGCACTGGGCATATTTAGCCAAGAGAAAAGACAACTAAGGAGGGACATATTGATGATTTTCAAATATTTAATAGGTTGCTGTAAAAAAAGAAAAGACAGAGAATATTTGTTCTCCTTTGCCACCGAGGATAGACAACAAGCAATGGGTTTAAATTACCAGAGGTAAGTTCAAGTTAAATATTAGGGAGAAAAAACTTCCCATTAGAACAGTTCATCAATAGAACAAGCTGCTGCCTAATTTATTTATTTATTTATTCATTCATTCATATTTATATCCCACCCCTCCTGAGACAGCTTGGGGCGGCTAACAAATTCAAAAAATACAAATATAAAACATTTTAAAATACTCATAAAATTACAATAATAAAACATGGCTAGGGAACATAAAAATAATTAATATAATAAATCAAAGTCAGGCCTCTGTCGAATTGGGAAGCAGGCCAAACTAACAGTTATCAAATACTGGCTTCATTTAAATCTTCTCCCCTCAGCTCCATTGGCATCCCTGGTTGCTGTAAGTAGGGAGGGTCCTTGGTTTGAGACAATCCAAAAAATCTTCACATCTTTGGGGTTTTCGATAGCATATGTAATGTCCCTGCCCTTTGACAGAATATGGCCCAAAGCTAAAATGCGAATCAATAATTTGGAACTCCAATTTGAGCATGAGCAAATCCAGCAACAAAAAGGTCTCTGGGGTATACAGAGAAATAGGAATTCCTGGAGAGGGAGCCATGTATTTGTCGAACCCCAGGTTACGTAATACAAGAATCGCCTTGACACTGGCAAGATTGAACGTATTTCCCTCGGCAGTGATGAAGGGTAGATTGAAGGGTACCCCCTGGGAAGAGAGGCTTTGCCTGGAATGCAAGGTAGACCAGGGTGAGGTTGAAACTATGGGGCATATTCTTCTTTTTTGCCCTCAATACCATACATGGAGGGAGTTTTTCATTACCCCTCTTTTGGAAAATCTAGACCCAGGGAAATCGAAGGAACTTTTTCTCCTTGGGGATGGTGACAGTAATGTCTCAATAAAGGTGGCAAAGTTCTTGACCTTAGTGTGGAAACAAAAACTTAGTAAAAAATGGGAATTATAGGAGAAGTATTACGTTTTCCCTTAAAACTCAAATTAAGAACTGGGGCTGGCTCTGATTTATGGTTGTCTTAGGAGTTCACAGGGGTCAGAGGTGCCACCAAAATCCCCGAGAAGGGTAAGGTAGGATTTAAATGCCGCCAAAAGCTCCGAGTAGAGCAAGGCATCTCACCGTCTAGCTGGAGAATTAACTAGGGGTGACTCATGAGGCTGCTCATTCACTTATTTAAACGTTGGTTCTAATGTGGAGGTGCTTAAAGGGGCAAATGTGTGGTATGTGACATAAGAGAAGGATAATTTTAAATGTATTCGCAAGAATGTGATTTTATATTTTGTATATCAGTGCATTGGATGTTTTGGTTGTAAAATACATGTTGTTATGGCCAATGGCTAACGCAAATAAAACTATTTATCTATCTATCTATAATAAATAAGAGTGGAGGGGATAACAACCCCCCCAACCCACCCTTCCCCCTCTCCCCAAAGGCCTGGGTGAACAGCCAGGTTTTGCAAATTTGCCAGAATGTTAAAAGACTTGGGGCTAAGTGAGTTTCCTCCGGGAGGGAATTCCAAAGACGCGGCCTGGCCACCGAGAATGCCCTCTCCATTGTGGCCCCCCGCTTTACATAGGGGACCTCCAAGAAGGCACCACTGGCAGACCGAAGGAGCCGCTCTGGGGAACGGAGAGCGAGGCGGTCCCTGAGGTATGAGGGGCCCAGACCGTGAAGGGCCTTATAGATCAATACCAATACTAATGAGGTGTGGAATCTCCTTCCCTGGTGGTTTCAGTCAGGGATGCTTTAGGTAAAAGGTATTCTTCCTAAAGGGTGAGAGTGTAGTGAAAGATTGCGGAAGACCTATGTACACCGTCGGAGCCAGTTAGTGAACCCTTATATGACTTATTTGGCCTGCTTTTGCTTTAAGAATCCATCTTGCTGGACATGAGCTGTATGCATGCCTTTTTGGCAGTTTATGCTGTATTGTATAAGTTGTTGTTCAGAATGTCAAGGCCAGCTAGGGAAGTAATGTTATGAGAAGCGCTTATCAGTACTCACAGACAGCCTAATTGGAAGTTGAATGACTCAGGCCAGAGGGAGGCAAGAGTTAATTGTTAGCACATGTGCAGTGGTTGCATAGTGGGTTTTGTGAAGTCAGAATACTATAAGACACAGAGACCGGAAACCCCACATGGAAAGAACTTCACTGCTTGCCACTCCACAGACGTACAGAAGGTGAGCGGCAGAACCTGGGGCCCACCTGAGGATCATCTCGCAGCTGTTGTTGGGGTTCTCTGGCTTGCAGAAAGGGATGTGAGATACTTTGTATACCTTTTATGCTGTGTATATAATAAAATAGTTTTCTTGGCACCATTTCATTTGAGTCATCGCTGAATTGATTTAAAAGAACATACAATTTCAATACAGAGGGTTGGACTAGATGACCCTCAAGACTCCTTCCAGATCCTCATTTCAAGATTCTCAGGTGTTAACAAATGAGACAATAGCCCACACCAGGTGGGTGTCCACCCACTTATTATGTGTTTGCCCCCATCCCCCAGCGGCTACACGGCCACCACCCACCAGACATGCAGTCTCCACTCACAGCGAGGTCCCAGAGTCTGTGGAGCCCACCATGTGGGTGAATGCGGGTTAATGTGAGCCCATGTGCCAGCATCCCATCAATTAGGTTGCATTCAACAACACACGTGTAGAGGTCCGCCAGCACTACAGAGTCGCAGGAGAAGAGTTCAGAGCGTTCCAAGGAGCAACCACTGCCGGCCCCTCTCTTCGCTCTTGCTGATGTGCACTTAAAAAGCCCACTGTAGCTCAAGGGAGCTTACAATCAATAAGGCTGTGCAGGCAGTGGATGGAGCATTTTCTGCCTCAGCAGGCTGTCAAGTGTGCCCTGAAAAATTAAGACATGGAAAAACAGATGACAACTTTTATTGGACCAACTACTGTTGGTGTGTGTATCCAAGCTTTTGGGCCACACATGGCTCTTCCTCAGGCACGTAACAAGTCAGCAGTATGGACTGAGAAAATGTTAGGTATATTTTTATACATACATATATACATATTATATATATACACATTTATATAGAGATATCGATTACACACACACATATACATATATAGGCATATACACATATATACATACACACTATATACACACACACATATATATATAAATATATATATATTTACACACACACACTTTGCATCATACATGCATATGCATATATACCTTGCACCTTCCTACAACTTCCTCCATGATTTCTTTCATATTAATAATAATCTTTATTTTTATATAGCACCCCCTCTTCTATGTCACTCAGTGCACTTCACATTTAACAAATTAACACAACTTTTAATCCTCACAACAACCCTGTGAGGTAGGCTAGGCTGAGGGAATGTTGTGACTGGCCCAGGGTCACCCAGTGAGTTTCAAACTAAGACAAGACTTGAACTGGGGTCTCCTTTACTGGCTTGGCTACCGCAGTGCTGGCCAAAAGCCCGGCGGAACAGCCAGGTCTTACACTGTCTACAGAAAGAGGGAAGGTGCAGGGCCAAGTGGACCTCCATCGGGAGGTATTGCTCGATCTCAGGTGTGCCTGAGCTCAAATAAGGTTGGGAACCTCTGGCCTAATATATATATCAGCTCCACTAAAGCCAGCTCCCTCCATTGTCACAAATAGGAACTGTGTCTTTGCCGCTCTCTAACTTTTGCTCGAGCCAGGTGACCTGGGTTCAGGGAACCACAACTGTCTCCTTGCAGCAGCCTCTGCCCATTTAATCTGAGCAGAGATTCTGTCGTAACCAGACTTAGTCTGATCTCAGGGAAATTCAGGTGACTGGTGGCTTTGCTCTTGATTCCAAGTGAAATTGGAATCAAACCCATCAAATGGAAAGCCGTCTTCTGTAAAGTAGGGGAAATTGTTTACTCCATATACAGGGGAAAACCTAAGATTGTTGCAGAAAGCTGCTGCATTTCCTCCACTGGAATTGTTCAGCCACCAGCTATGGGGAACGTAAGCCAGCATCTAGCCAGGGGCTTGGGACAAGAGTCTCTCTCTATTGATTCAGTGTATTTTACACTGAGCCCAATAAAAGTATGTTTGCAGGAATTTCACAAATCTTGGAGTCAGGGACATAAGAGCCATGGGGATTTCCAAGCTGTTCATGCTCCAGTGGTTTGTTACTATAGTATTAAATATTTCATAATCCCCACACTTGACCTTGGGCAGCCACATTTTATTAATGAATTTGTGCACTATGGTGTAACCTACTAATTTGCACAAATGATCAGGAGTCCCATCGCTAAGGATTGAATTTTGCAAGCTCCTCCCCCCTCTCCCTTATTACTCCCATTTGTTTACAAGAGAAGTTCAGAATCCCAAGTGGTATCACATCACCTGAAAGTGGAGTCACAATCCCAATTGAAATTTAATATTTTGCATTGTCTCTGTTGCTGTCTAGGGTTGTAAGATCATATTTAAATCTCCAAAGGGGTGGGTCAGGGGGGTGTCATACAGGCAAAAAGTTTGGAAACCTCTGGTTTACAGGTTGCTTTATTTAAATTATTTATTTATTTATTATATTTCTACCCCGCCACTCTCGCAAAAGCGACTCGGGGCAGCTTACAATACGAATATAAAACACAATATCAAACATTAAAAATATAAATATAACACAACATATATTAGACAAACAAAAAACCTATGGTTTAAAAAGCCTAGTTAAGGCAGATTCACATCAAGCAAACTTTAACAAACTGGGAAATTGTATGTTAAGGCTCCTGCCTTAACTTGCACACCTTGTAAGCAGTGAAGTTGTTGAATGGTGTCACATACGGTGCTCGCTTACAACTTAGGCTACATGCATCCACATTTTGTCTCGGTCTTTGAGCCCCAATCCTCTTCCTTTGCAGGTTGGGGGCAACACTAAAGCTGGAGACAATGCTATGCAAGTGTTTATTTAGAATGTGGATAGACATTGACATGAAATTCATGGAATGCCCAATGGAAGGAATGGGGGAAACATTAATGCTGATTTGAAATTAAATTGTATCTCATTAACTGTGAAATGATACAATGGAGCTGGGATTGGGGAGGAAGAGGATCTTATTTATTTTATTATAAAATTTGTATGCTGCCCGCTCCTGCTAAAAGCATCTCGGGGTGGCTAACAACATATTAAAACAGATTAAAATAAATATGAACAATACATTTAAAACCCC
>QEPC01012145.1:2580781-2593265 GCA_003113815.1 Sphenodon punctatus
GGGTTGGGGCGGCAGGTCAGGGCTGGCGGGGGTTGGGGGTGGCAGGATGGGTTTGGCGGGGGGCTGGCGAGGGTTGGGAGGCAGATGAAGTTGGGGCAAAGAAGGAGGGGCTGAAGGGGTTCGCTCAGCAAGAGGGTCCTGGTCATGGATCTGTCACCTGTCCTTAGATGCATGCCCTCCTCCCTGCTCCCTTACCTTGAGCTCAGTCTTTCAGTGCTTGGGGGCAGGAATTGGATCCAGGGGCAAATCCAGGAACTAGAAAGGGGTCAAATAAAAAACTAGCCACAGGCTGCATCTGGCGCCTGGGCCTGAAGTTTCCCACCCCTGCAAAAGATCACCACAAAGTTTCCACAATGGGGGTAGCTACAGCATGAGCACGCACACACAACCATTAGAGCTATCAATGTCGAGATTTAGGTATACTGTACTTGACAACAGTTAGATAGCAGATACAACTTCACCACCACCTAATGCAGCTTGTGCTTCCCTCTCTACTTGTGGCATCTTTCTGATGCTTTCTATTAGCTTCATTCCCACCGAGACTGCGCACACGACTAAATTTATGCTCTGCAAATGGTCTCACTGATTTCAAGGTTCATGCCACCACAGAATGAGCATCCCACTGGATCCCAAGCATCCTCCACACACCAGAAAGGATTCCAGGATCAGGGCCCCATGCACAGGACTGAACGTGAACCTTTGATGGCCAGCAGCAGCAAAGATCTTTTTCTAAAATGTACAGTCTTTTCCCCTTCCACTTAGCAGCACTACAGGGGACTTAAACCCAGGACCTCTTGCTTCCCAAGCAAAAGTCTTACTTCTAGACCAGCAAGCTCTACTACGTGTGGCATTGGGTTTTTTGTCCTCAAATAGGTAAGGAAGAGTGGGTGTGTGCAGGGAATCCAGAGACCTTGTGTGCCAGATGCCTGGGCACCAACAAAGCAGTAGTCTATACCAGGCAAGTAGACTGGATTTTTTGGGCATCACAACTGAGCTCGGTCTCATTATACTCTTAAAACATACCAATGTTCTGTCAGGGATTGGGGGATGCAAGGCAGACAATAACCAGCAGGGGATGCTAGACAGCATACTTAGATACATCAGGAGAGATGGAGAACTCAGACTCCGGTAGAGAGATACCTAGGGTAACCAACACTGCGTTCAAATTAGCCCTCAGGGTGTTTAAGCTGGCACATTCCCCTAAGGGACAGCCAACAGCCCATCATCAGGCTTAGAACTCAGATATGATTTCCAAACCCTGAACAAGTCAGAGGAAAGGAAGAGAATAAGAAATGAAAAGTAGAAACAGGTAGAGAGCTGGAGCCTGGAAACCAAGTGGGAACAGAGTGCCACAGAGTCTATTAGGGAAACAAGGAGTTTGATCTAGGAAGGACCCCCCAACACAAGGAACTCCAGCCAACACAAGCCAAGAGCCAGAAGTCTGAAAGGGAAATGAGGAGCAAGAGCTAAGGGACACAGGATTATGAAGTATAAAATAAAGAAAAAAAAAAAAAAAAGAGAAAAAAGAAAAATAAGAAGGATGAAGAGCTAGAAGGAGTTTCAGAGATAGGACACAGGAACAAGAAGCAGAGGAGTTAAGAAACTATAAAAAGGACCCCACATACAATCAGAAGACTTAAGAAGCCAAAAGCTATATAAAAAAAAGACCAGGTACTAAATGAACAATTGGGGAGGGGCACAATATGGACACTAAATAACAGATGGAGCCTAAATAAAGAACTAAGGAATGAGGAATGAAGTATGAAACAAGACACTATGAAGGGGTAAGAGATTATAAGGAGAAACAAGCACAAGCTGGATACTATAAGTATTCCTACAAGGAAGTAAAGGGAAGCAAGGTTCTTAACAAGGAACACAAGGTAACTAGGACTCACACTATAAAACTAAAGGGAAACAGGTGTGTTACCAGAGAAGAAAAATCCTCTAAGGGGCAACAAGGGAAACACTAAGCTAAGCTATCTCAGCACACCATGATAAGATCCACAGAGCAAGGAAACTAGTAAAGGGGAAAGGCTAGAGGAGCAAGGGAACAGGGGACAAGAAAGAGGGAGGGAAGCACACCCCAGGAGTTAACTCCCTCAGCCCACACCTAGAGAGAAAGCAAGACTACTACAAATGGGAAGTCAGGGATAACAAAGAACATAAAAAGGAAAAGAAACCCAGAGTAGGTGGAAAACTACAATAAGGAGGATTCCAAGAGACCAGAGGACAGAACAAGAGGCTAAAGGGAAAATACACAAAAGAGGGATCCAAACACAAGGGAGACGATACCAGAACTACTATAGGGTGGTGAAGAGAACCATGTCAGATAAGAGACAAGGAGGAGGCCAAGAAACCAAGTTGACCAACAAACAGAAGCACCCCCACAGGCAGGCCCACCCAAAGAAGCAGATGTCCCACACCTATACTAGCTCCCATCCTGCCTTTTATCTTACAAAGGGCCAATCAGGGTCCAAGGGGGAAGAGTTGCCAAGACCAGGGCACAGGCCAGGCATAGAAGGACTATCTTTAGCAAGGTTTGGCCACAATGTGGCACTGGGGAAAACTCCCTGTATCTCAAGGCCAAAGCCATAGGTTCAAACCCAGGCCATGACACATTCATCATATGTGTTCTATTGAGGGTATTATCACACAGCCCTTTTGTTTTGTCCTCAACAGCAGTATATGAAGCATGCCAGGAATGTGGGTATTGTATGCATTCTACGGAAGGTGTTCTCATACAGCCTTCTACAGAAGGCCGCCTCATCAACTGTCTCTCTGATATCTCCGCCTGGATGTCCCAACGTCAGCTCAAGCTCAACATGGCTAAGACCGATTTCCTTATCTTTCCTCCCTACCCTTCCTCTCCCTCTTCCCTGTCCATCCTTATCGATGGGGTCACCATCCGTCCTGTTCCCCAAGCCCGTAGCTTGGGCTTCGTCTTCGACACTCACCTTTCCTTTAAACCTTACATCGACTCTGTTGCCAAGTTCTGTCGCTTTGCTCTCCATAACATTGCTCGGATCCGCCCCTTTCTCTCTGTCTCCTCAGCCAAAACCCTTGTTCAAGCCATGGTTATCTCTCGCCTTGACTACTGCAACCTCCTCCTTGCCGGCCTCCCCCGCTCTCACCTGCCCCCCTTATCTCCATCCAAAACTCTGCTGCTACGGTCATCCACTCAGCCCGTCGCTTCGACCACATGCAGCCTCTCCTCTCCTCACTTCACTGGTTCCCCCTTCCCCAATGCATCCTTCACAAACTCCTGGTGTTCACTTACAAAACCCTTCACAACCTGGCTCCCCCTTACCTCTCAGCCCTAATCTCCTTACACACTCCTACATGCACTCTTTGCTCCTCCTCTGTCCCCTCCCTCACTCGCCCTCGTCTCCCCTGCTCCCCTCACGGCCTTTGTCCCTTCTCCCTTGCTGCCCCCCATGTCTGGAACTCCCTCCCTGCCCACATCCGCCTTGCCCCCTCCCTCCGTACCTTCAAATCCCTCCTCAAGACCCACCTCTTCCTCGGCGCCTTCCCCGACGCCTGTTAGAACTTTCCTCTCAATATTTACTGTCTGCTCTCCCCGCAGACTCCTGCCTGACTGCAACCAAACCAAGCACGTGTGTCGCAGACAGTTACTGGACTATAGGTCTAGCAAATATGCAATGCTAAAACTTAAACAAGGATGTAATGTTAAGGTTAAGAACTGGAAACTCAATTCATGTAATCATGTAATGTAAAACTGAGAGATGCAGACTCAATCCAGGAAATCGAGAGAGACAAAGGTCGTTTTTAGACGAGCGTGGCGGCACCCGCGCTTTTTTTTCAAAAGACCTGGCAGTCTGTTCTACACGTGACGCTGCCACCGAATACACGCATGCACAGGTGATGCGCATCCATTTCCAGCTGCGAACTGACCGGGTCGGCGATCGAGGCCGGTCACACGCGGCCGGAAATGGATGCGCATCGTCCGCGCATGCGCGTATTCTGCGGCAGCGTCACGTGTAGAATGGACTGCCAGGTCTTTTGAAAACAAGCGCTGGCACCGCCGCGCTTGTCTAAAAATGGCCAAAGACAAGGATGGATGTGGATTCACTGAAGAAACCAGACATACCCCATGGAGTTGCAAATTAAGCTTCCTGTTTGCCTTTCTGCAGACCTGCTGGTAAACAAGGCTTCTCCAGGGCAGGAAAATCACACAAAGGGATAGCAAAGGTATTTAAGCTAAGATCTTTGCCATCAAGAGACAATTGGAGTTGGAATTCAATTCAGCCTCTGACTGAGCTGAGTCTTGGAGGCGTCAGCTCGCCTGCCAGTCAGACTGCTGGAAGAGATACATTGAGAGAAGGACTTTGATTCTAACCAACTTAAGATTGATGCCCAGCCCTTCCAACATCGGGCTGAGAAGGAACTCAAGTGAATGGACTTTTATAGGGTAAGACTTTAACTAGGGATGCATGCAGTACAGAATAGGAATGTGTTATTTTGTTTACTTTATTAGCCACTCTGTGTCAAACTATTCTTGCTTATGTAATCAATAAACTTTCTTCTTATCTATTAAGAAGTGCTTTCCGTTGTTCTACATTGGGAACACAAGTGAGCAACTTGAGCCTTCAAGCTCTTGTGAACCCAGAGAGTGTGTAAACGGGAAGCTTTCTGGGATCTTGGGTGGCAAAAGAATTTTCCCCTTTGCAGGACTGAATCAGCCAGAGAGAGAACTGGTTCAGGTGGGCTGTAAGTGAGGGAAATTGAGTCACCCAACCCAGGAAAGTGGGGTAGTGGACCCCAAAACCGTGACAACGTGCATGTGAGACTTCGCATCCGCTTGAATGTTATTTATCCCTTGTCTCTCCCTATGTTCCCTCTCCTTGTCTCCCCCCTCTGTGTCTATTAGGTTGTAAGCCGTAGGCAGGGACCACGTCTATCTCATTGTTCTGTAAAGCACCAGGTACACAGCTGGAACTATACAAATGCTTATAATAATAATAATAATAATAAGCCCCATCACGCAGCCCTTTTCTTTCTCACTCAACACATGGTCCTTTTCTTTTTTGCCCTCAATGGCAGTATACAGAGCATACCAGGAAGTAAAATATTATATGTGTTCTACCAAGCCCNATTAGCCAGAGAGGATTGGGGAACAAAACCCTTTACTGTTGGGAGCCTGGGGATGACCCACAGGGAATGGATAGCATGGTGACCTGTTGGGTTCTTCTCCCAGGCCCCCGTGATTGGCCACTGTCCGAGACAGGATGCTGGGCTCGATGGACCGTTGGTCTGAGCCAGTATGGCACTTCTTATGTTCTTAGCCACGCCCAGCTGCTTTTTTTCCTTACGAATGTCAAGGCTGGACTTCGAGTCCTGACATTCGTCAGAAAAAAAGCTGCTGAATGTGGCGGATGACACTTTTAGCCCCACACCCACATGCAGAGCTTGGTGTACGTTTCCTGGCTGGGAGATTCCCTGGTGGGGAGAATCATCGGCCTGCATAGCATGGGCAAGTGGCCTAAGACAGACAGTATAGCACAAGTAGTAAACAGGTGCCATTATTTATAAAACAAGGATAATACCTTTACAGAATGTACTTTGGTTATTTAGTGGACAAGCAATGTTTAGTTTCACCTGAGTTTGATGTTTCACAGGAGGCCAGTAAATGTTCTAGTTTTGGGCTGGCAAAGCATTATTTACTTTCCGGAGATGAGCTGGTAAGGGTCTGGGGAAACCTCTGCTAAAATCTACTCCCTTAGTGAAGGGGAAAGTGAATGATTCCCCTGATTAATGCCTGGTGGCTGTTGGGGACTGGATGAGCCAACTGAGGTTCAATCCTGACAAGACTGAAGTGATGATGGTTGGCCAGCCCTGTGACTTGGGGGGAATTGGGACTCCTATTATTGATGTGGTACAGCTCCCTTTTGTCACTCAGGTCTGCAGCCTTGGAGTGCTTCTGGACCCCTTGCTGTGCCTGCAGCGGTGGCCAGGAGCACTTTTCACCAACTCCATCTGGTGAGGAGGCTGCGGCTTTTTCTTCCTGATTTGGACTTGGCCACTGTCATCCATGCTTTCATCACCTCAAGGCTGGATTACTGCAGTGCGCTCTGTGGGGCTGCCCTTGATGCCTGTTTGGAAGCTGCAGCTGGTGCAGAATGTGATGGCCTGGCTCCTTAAGTGGATGGGTCGCCGGGAGCACATTACACCGGTGCTCCAGAGTCTGCACTGGCTACTGATAGCTTTCCAGGCACAATTCGACTGTGAGGCGGCTGAAGCGGGAGGGTAGTCGGTTAGAATGCAGGTGGCACTCGACTCACGCTGAATCCAACCGATTGCAGCATAGATCGTTTCTGAAAGACTATGCTGTGGCTGTGATGGCAGCAAAAATCTGAAGTTCCATCCACCGGAGTTTTTCTGGGTGGTGAGAGGACTGGTTCATCTGGTCTGTCTCTGCCAGGAGTTGGGAGTCATCTAATGCCTGCTGTGACACTTTTATTGCTTACCTTGCAGACAAAACCTGCTTGTATTCACCATGACTTAGTGCAACAGTTTCTATGGTAGAGTCAGAGTTTGGGGCTCTGGAGGTCCAACCTTGTCCTTTTTTTTTGGATCAATTTCAGTCCGTATTGCCCATCGATGCGGAGGATGTGCTTGGGGCTGTGCAGACCACCAGTTGTGAATTAGATCCATGCTCATCCTAGTTGGTGAAAGCCAGCTGGGAGACATTAGGGCCATTGCTGGCTGGGGTTGTCAGTGTCTCCCTTTGGGAGGGCAGGATGTCAGACTCCCTTAAAATGGTGATTGGCCAGCCTCTGCTTAAGAAACCATCTCTGGATGCCGACTCCCCTGCCAGATATTGGCCTACCTGTAACCTTTCCTTTTTAGGGAAGGTTATTGAGCGGGTGGTGGTGCATCAGTTCCAGTCTCATCTGGATGCTATCAGATTCTTGGACCTCTTTCAATCTGGTGTTCATCCTGGACATGGCATGAAGACTGCGCTTGTGGCCTTGGTCGATGATCTACGCTTGTAGATCGACAGAGGGAATTCCACTATCTATAAGCGGCTTTTGACACTGTTGATCATGAGGTGTTATTGACTCAACTGTGGGACCTGGTGGGGGTGCACGGGACCACTTTTGAGTTGTTTCACTCCTTCCTGTCAGGGAGGTCTCAGCCAGTGATGATGGACAATTGCTCTTCATCATCCCGTAATCCCCTGTGGGGTCCTGCAGGGTTCCATTTTCTACCCCCTCTTGTTCAATGTGTATATGAAGCTGCTGGGCGAGATCATTCAGAGGTTTGGGGTGAGATGTCATCAATATGCTGACGACACTCAGCTCTACCTTTCTTTTTCATCCGACTCAGGTCCTGCAGTCTCAGTGCTTACATGTTGCCTGGCTGCTGTGGGGGACCGGGTGAGGGCGAGTCGATTGAAATCAAATCCTGACAAGGCTGAGGTGATGATGGTTTGTCAGCCTTGTGACTTGTGGGGTGGGGTGGGATTGGGACCCCGGTTATTGATGGAATCCATATCCTCCCAGTCACTCAGGTTCACAGATTTGGAGTGTTCCTGGACCTGCTGCTACACCTGGAATCTCAGGTGGCAGCGGTGACCAGGAGTGTTTTTCACCAACTTCATCTGGTAAGAAGGCTGCAGCCTTTTCTTCCTGATTCAGATCTAGCAACCATAATCCATGCCTTCATTAACTCAAGGCTAGACTACAGCAATACACTCTATAAGGGGCTGCCTTTGAAGACTGTTCAGAAGCTGCAGCTGGTGCAGAAAGCAGCAGCCTGGCTCCTTATGGGGACACGTCGCCGGGAGCACATTACACCAGTGCTCCAAAATCTGCACTGGTTGCCTATTGTCTTCCAGGCACAATTCAAGGTGCTGGTTTTGACCTTTAAAACCCTAAACAGCTTGGGATCCACTTATCTGGCAGATTGCCTAGCCTACCATATCCCATCGTGACCTCTGCGGTCATCTGGGGACGCCCGTCTGGAGGTACCAGTTTTTAACTTGGCCTCCACGATGAGGAGGGCATTCTTGGCCACCACCCCACAGCTGTGGAACTCCCTCCCATGAAGGTTCGTTTATACCCGGGCTTGAACACCTTTAGGAGGCAATGTACAACTATCTTATTCGCAAGGACGTTTGGCAGTGGGGGCTAGGGTAGGGAGGGAGTTGTGTGGGTAAAGGGCAAGTCAGGAAGTAGGGAGTGTTGGGTGGACACGGGTTGGGGGGGATGGCATGGGGTTGTGGTGTGTTATGTTTTCTGTACTTATGTTTTATGGGTGGGTGGGTTGTATTTTACTATTTGTAAGCCACCCGGAGCCACCTTTGGCAGGAGGGGCTGAATAAATTTAAATAAATAATAAATAAAATTCAAGGTGCTGGTTTTGACCTTTAAAGCCCTAAACAGCCTGGACCTCACTTATCTGAAAGACCGCCTGTCCTCCCATGCTCCATCATGGCCCCTGCGTTCAGCCACGGGTGCGCTCCTGTGGGTTCTACCTGTTGCTCTTGTTCGTACAATGGGGGCCCGCAGGGAGGCATAATCAGATGCTACCCCAATATTGTGGAACATCCTCCCTCTGAAGGTCTGTTTGAGTCCGATCCTGGCCATCTTTCGGAGATGGTGCTAAACTTTTCCTTTTCGTAAAGCATTTGGTGGGCGGGAATAGGGATTAGGTGGGAGGTGTTGATGGGTTGGGGTTGGAGCAAGCATTTTGTTGAATTGTTTTTTAGTGTTTTAATTGTATTTTATATTTTTGTGAGCTGCCCAGAGCCTTTGGGAAAGGGCAGGGTAAAAATTCTAATAAAATAAATAAATCAATAAATAAAACTGATCCCCATTTCCAGACAACATTGCATATTATCTCCCACAGAATAATAGTTTTTCAAATGACCCATCACTACGATCAGTTTCTGTAATACACTTATTTTAATTCTGCAAGAAAAGATCCATTAATTAACAGGTTCTAGATTAGAATCTTTTATTGGCCCCACCCAAGTGTCTTTCATGAGTGATAATGGCAACAGTAATAATTCTTCCTTCCATGACAAGAAAAAGCCAAGATTAAGAACTGACATTTAAAAAAAAATGTGTTATTGTTATTATTGTGGTTATTATTTATATTCCATAGTCAAAAAACCTCCGATTTACAAGAGTTACGGCTCTTGTAAATTTAATCATACGTTAAAAAGCATGGAAATTGCAACTTAAGGCCTTAACTTCCATGCCATGTTAGCACTAAAGACATTGTACAGTCTCACATACTGTGCTCACTTACAACTTAGGCTCCATGTACCCACACTTTGCCTTCGTCTTTCAACCCCAATCCGCTTCCTCTGCAGGTTGGGGGCAACATTAAAGCTGGGGACAGGAGAGTGTGAACTGGCCCCTCACCCCCTCTGTTTCCTGTTTAAGAAAGAGAGAACTTAGGAGTCCTGGCTCCTGCCCCTTCTCCCCGTCTAATCTACTTGGTCCCAAATCTTTAACAGAGAACTCAGGACTCCTGGCTTCCAGTCTCTTCACCCCACTCTAATCCAGTAGGCTGCATTCCCTTCACAACAGGCATGGCTCCTCGCTTTGGCACTGGGGGCGTTGACCTACAAGCCCCCAGCGCCGTCCCAGCACCATTCCGCATGCGCGCTGGGCCCCAGCGCCGTCCCAGCACCATTCCGCATGCGCGCTGGGCCCCAGCGCCGGCCCAGCACCATTCCGCATGCGCGCTGGGCCCCAGCGCCGGCCCAGCACCATTCCGGATGCGCGCTGGGCCCCAGCGCCGGCCCAGCACCATTCCGCATGCGCGCTGGGCCCCAGCGCCGGCCCAGCACCATTCCGGATGCGCGCTGGGCCCCAGCGCCGGCCCAGCACCATTCCGGATGCGCGCTGGGCCCCAGCGCCGGCCCAGCACCATTCCGGATGCGCGCTGGGCCCCAGCGCCGGCCCAGCACCATTCCGGATGCGCGCTGGGCCCCAGCGCCGGCCCAGCACCATTCCGGATGCGCGCTGGGCCCCAGCGCCGGCCCAGCACCATTCCGGATGCGCGCTGGGCCCCAGCGCCGGCCCAGCACCATTCCGGATGCGCGCTGGGCCCCAGCGCCGGCCCAGCACCATTCCGGATGCGCGCTGGGCCCCAGCGCCGACCCAGCACCATTCCGGATGCGCGCTGGGCCCCAGCGCCGACCCAGCACCATTCCGGATGCGCGTTGAGCCCCAGCGCCGACCCAGCACCATTCCGGATGTGCGCAGGCCGGCGCTGGGGGCTTTAGAGTCCCAGTGTCTCTTCAGCACATGCACGCCAGCCGGGGAGAAAGACTTTCCTCCCCAGGCTGGCGCGCATGCGCTGAAGAGACCCGGGGATCCAAACAAGGAAGAGCCTCTTCCTTGTTTGAGTCCCTGCTCGCTGCCCGCAGCTGGAGCAGCTGCGCAGGCGCAGCAGTGGGTTCTAGTAGGTCAGCACTGCCGCCAACCTAGAGAACCGCTGCATGCACAGTTTTTGGGGGGGGCGTGGCCAGCTTGGGTAATGAAACCCATTGCTCAGCTATTTTAATTGCATGGAGGGGCGGCTTTGAAGCCGCATCTCCAGGCTGCACCACAGCTGCACAAAGCCAGGTGGGAAATTTGTGGTTGGGCGGGGTCTCTGAGACCTCACTCACTCGGCGCCATTACAGGCACAGCGTTCCTACATCGGTCTGACGCTGGTCCGGACCTGTCTGCGAGGATCAGGTAGGGACTGGGATCTTTTTGGACGGGGGAGTGGGGGGGCACACAGGGACATAGTGGGGGGAATCAGACGGTGGGGGTATCAGGATAAGGGTGCTGGTGCTGGCTGGGGGACGATGAGAAGGGGGTTGATGTTGGGGCTGTGGGGGGGATCAGAAAAATCCAGGGGGCTGGCGCTGGGGGGAGTGGGAGGATGAGGAGACACGGGGACATGGGGCAGGGGGAGACACAGGCACATGGTGGTTTTCTGGTATCATCTGTTTTATATCTGGGTCATATGGGTTTTTTTCTAGTTTTATATCTATTATCTGGTTTTATATCCATTTTATATCAGTTTTATCTGGTTTTATATCGGTTTTTATCTGTGCATGGTTTTATATATCTGTTTTCTGGTTTTTATATATCTGTGCATGAGGACAGGGCCCTATTGTTGTTGGGGAAAAGGGCTGTGTGGTTGCACTGGCGATTGACTAGCTAAGAGGTGCTAAGGGGTGTACTAGCTAAGGAGTGCTGGTTCTGTGTGATGGGATTGCTTTGGTACATCTCCCTTCTCCCCTGCAGATCTACAGGTCACTGAAAAGGTAAGAAGATTTTATTTTTCTTATGATTTATTTGAAAAGCTTTATTTTATTCTATTTTATTTTATTTCCTTTTTATTTTATCCCTGCCAAGGGGATTTCAGTGAAACAGGAAAGTGAGTATTTTAATTAAGAGTACCCAGCCAGGCACCAAACTACTCGAACTGAGAAAAGCTCTATTTGTTTGGGAAGGCATTGGCTCCGCCTACCGTTGCCCTGGCTCCGCCACTAGGCTAGACTCCACCCCTATGCTCGCCAGCCTTAGTGACCCACCAACCTCAAAACCCACCAGCCGCCACTGCTTCACGGGTAACTCAATAGTCCTGGTTCCTAGTTTGTTCTCCTCTCCCCTGTTCAGCTCTCAACCTTGTAACAGACAACCCAGAAGTCTTGGGTCCAAGTCGCCCCTCTAGCCCTCCAGTCCCCAATCCCCTCACAGAGAACTCAAAAGCTCTGGGAGAAATAAAATGTTTATCTGTGTGTGTCATATGGAACAGAAGTCAGGGTGTGTGTGTGGGGAATGAGTAAAAAAAAAACAGGAGAGGAAGAGGAACAACAGGGAGGGAGGCTATTGGGAGTCAAAGGATAGGGAGTCAGCTATGGTAAATGAGTTAAGCTATAGGAGTGCTCCCCCTGGTATCCCATCAGTCTTCTGAATCAGTTACTTCACTCAGAACCTTATTGTTGTGACTATTTCTAATTCCTCCTGTCATTCCACCCACTTACTTGATCCTGCACACTCTTTGTATTTTTCCCTGTCATTGCAACCATTCCACTTACTGAATCTGGTGCCTTTCTCATTATTTCACACCCTCTTGCCTTCCCCATGTACTACCAAAGATGCAGCTGAGTTGCATTATTTCACAGTCACTTAATTGGATGTTGGAATGACAATAGTAGAGGTGGGACCCCGGGCCCATTACCGGCTACCGGATTTACCGGTTACCGGTTCTCTAAAAACTGGATTCCTGGATTAAATCCGGTATGCCGGTACCGGATTTATTTCATTGATTTCAATGGGGCGCTGTGTCCCCATTGAAATCAATGAATTTCTTCCCCCTCCCCCTCCCAGGCTGTGCGGGTGGAAGGGGGGACACCCCCCACCCACCCTGCCCAGCCTGGATTTTTGTTTAAAAAAAGACTGAGGCGAGCCCACCCCCCAGCACCAGTGGCCGCGGCGTCCCCGCAGCC
>QEPC01012145.1:2598677-2620694 GCA_003113815.1 Sphenodon punctatus
GCCTCACTCCCCATGTGCCCGTGCGACCCTTGAGATCGTCCGTGGGAGCCTTTTTGGAGGTTCCCCAGGTGAGGCGGGTGGCCACCGATGTTAGATCTTTTTCGGTAGCCACCCCTGTGCTGTGGAATTCGCTCCCGGAGAAGGCTCAGTTGGCTTCCACTCTCCTGCTGTTTCGGCGTGTATGTAAGACTTGGCTGTTCCGTCAGGCTTTTGGCGAGGGGTAGGGGTGGGGGGTTTCCCCATATTCTATTGTATTTTAAATTGTTTTAAATTGTTTAAATTGTTTTATTTATTTAATGTTGTTCACTGCCCCGGACTGCCCTGTGGGCAGGAGGGGCGGGATATACATTTTAAATAAATAAATAAATAAAATGGAGAAACAATTAATTAGGACAATGTTCTCCTGATGACCTGTGTTTCTAAAAAGGTAGGATGCTACATTCGGAAATAGCTGGATCTTGTTCAAATCATGAGATTTCATTCCTAGTAGTGTGTCGTAGGGCTAGTCAATACTAGAAGTTACAAAGACTTGATGAGGACTCCGTGTGATACGACTGGGCAGATGGAAGTGTACGTTAACTCTTCAGCCATTCTACTCATTTGAGTTTTCAAGCACACAGTGAAATCTAAGAGGATCATAAACTGCAGGTCCATTTACCAGCCTGCGTGCAGATGACTTCAATGCATCATCAGTGGCTGTTACAGATGGGACAAGGAAAGCTCTTCACTGCATTTCCCTCTGCCCAAGTCAATGGTAAAGTCTTTTCTTCTAAATTTTGCCAGCGAGCACAATTATTTGACGATAGCCATAAAAAAACAAAGCAGCTCTGCTACTGAAATCCAGTTTTCTACTGGACTTGTATAGGTGTTACATCCAGGAAGAAAAGTCAATACAAAGGAGATGAACTTTCCTTTTATGCATTCCAGAGGTTGCTGTTTAAACTTCAACATTATGATTAAGTGTACAACCATTGTTGAAGCTGCATTCAGATGCATTCATAAGCTCTCAGGGCTTATGTTGTAATTGTTGACTGAAAAGTAACAATCCACACTAGGTGGGTCTCTGGTACAGTAAACAAGTTAATCTTGGTTGAATCTCTCTTGAAGGGCTGTAACCTGGTTTTTATTGCTTTATTTAAACAGCTGTATGTATGTTGTTCAATAAATTGTAAAGAATTTTTTTTTTGTCACAGAGCTTTATATTAATGTGCTAAACCAGAACTTTGTCACAAAGGATTACACTTTACAGAACCTTAGAGCGTTCCTGAATGCAGTATCTTAAATCCATTGCTGCCTAGAACTTTACAGTTAGAACTGAGTTGCATACTATGAACAGTAAGAGAGTGGGGTATGAACCCAGAGTTTCCTCCCCACAAGGGCTGTTTTTAGATGGGTGCTGTGGGGGGAGCGAAGGGAGAAGGGTGGGTCTGCCTGTGCTTGGTGGAGCACACGCACACTTCCAGTGGGTGGGGGAGGGTTTAGATGGCAGCGGATGGGTGTGTGCACGCTGTGTGCCCTCATCCACCCTCTGGCAACCCATGCTCCTGCATGGAGAAACCCAGGCTTTTCCCAGTTGCTCCATGCGGGGAGATGGGTGGAGGTGTGGGGGTTGTGGGAGCACGCACCCACCCACCACCGCCACTTTTAAATGGGTGGTACCACGCATGTCCACTGGGTGGATTTACATGGTACCATCTCATCTGAAACAGCTAAGGTATGGGGAGCCAATGTGGCTTAGTTGTTTGACTTGGAACTGAGAGAACAGGATTCAAATCCCATCTTAGCCAGTAACTCAGCAGGTACCCATGGGCAAGCCATTCTTAGCCTAGAATTCCATTTTTTAAATGGAAGTGCACATACTGTTGTTTTCCCTGTCCTTATCTATCCAGGACTGTAAATAACTTGGGGCAGGGCCCTGTCTTAATTTTGACTGCACAGGACCAGGCATATTGTTGACACTATATAAATAACAATAAAGTGAGTTAAAGGGAATAGTGTGTTGATTAATCTTGGGGACTTACTTCACTAATTCAGAATAAACTGGTTAGTTTAATTAGTCACTAGATTAGATACACCAGGAAAAAGTTCTTGGAGTTTATCAAAAACATAAGCTTAATACACACCAATGGTCCAAAAGGCAAACAGAATGGGAGGAATTATTGGGAAAGGGATAAAAAATTAAACAGAAAATACTGCAGTGCCTCTATATAGATCAATGGTGCGTCCACACTTTGAGTACTGCATGTAATTAGTTCCTCCACTTCTCAAAGGACATAACAGAGCTAGGGAAAGAAAGGTTCAGAGAAGGACAACAAAAGGTGTTTTCAAACAAAATGCTACTCCACATGGCCACTCAGGAGCCACGGATTCGACCACCCACCTGAAGGTGGAGAGGCCAGATGTGCGCGCCCATGACACACGGAGCAGCCACTCATGGCCACGCATGACATTATTTATTATTTATTATTATTATTATTATTGCTCTGTGCAGGGCAAGCCAAATGGATGCGTGGCAATGGGTGGCCACAGAGCCCCTGGCCATATGAACAGCAGCAGTCAGACACGCCAGCAGACAGATCTGCCACTCATAGGCACTGTGGGCAGGGGAAGCAGCTTTTGCAAGTCACAAGAACTGGCCAGAAGCATTGGGGAGCCCAGCGCTCATGCCCAGGACGTGTCACTTGTAACGGTCAGCGCACTTTCCCCTCCCCCATTGTGGCGGCTGCCTCTGTGGCCGCAGTAGCCATGCTGGGAGATTAGAACTGCTCCCCGCACACTCCTCCTGTGTGGGTGCTCCATGTCAGAGTCACGCTGCAGCCACAATGCCCCTGCCCCCATTGTCTTGCTCATTTAAAAACACCCCAAGGGTATGAAACAGCTTCTGTATTAGGGAGGCCAAAAGGTTAATCTGCTGCTTAAATGGAAACTTTAGAACCTGGAGAAGAAGAAATCCAAACTCAGTGACTACTATTTTCTGAGCAATGCAAAACAGAATACATCATTCCCACAGGACTTACTCTACAGACTGCCCTAAACTTGCTTAGTCTTTGCTTCTAACTCCTTACCTGCCTGAGGAAGGACCTTCTCTGGCCTGTAAACTACTCTCAACAACCAAAGTTGGTCCAATAAAACAGATCATCTGGATTACTTTGTCTCCATCTTTTACATTTGGGACCAAGATGGCAACCACACTCTCTCAAAAACTAAGGTTCTTCTGGTTAGGAGATGGAAGAGGGTTATGAGATAGGTTAATAAAATCATGAATGGTGAAGAGACAGGAGATGGGAAGCTGTTATGTATCCTTTCTCATATTAATAAAACTACAGAACACCTGATGAAATTAACAAGTATAAGGCTTAAAACAAATAAAAAGGAAGCATTTTTCCCTACAAGGCACTATTAACCTGTGGAATTCATTGCTATGGACAGGGCCCCAATTCTTCCAGGGAATTTTTTTAAAAATTCCACGGGAGTCAGGGCCTGATTCAGCGCCTCACCGCGCTGATTTACCATGGGGGGGGGGGGACTTGCCTCCTCCCCCCCCCACTGGTAAAACCCTTGGGGCTTCCCCTCCCCAGCCTCCCCAGCTGCCAGGGCTTGCCTCCCCCCTCCCCCTTCCCAGTATAGAAGTTAAAATTAACTTAGCAGTGTCTGTTGGCAGCAGCAGCCGCTCCCCTCAGCACGCTCGTCTCCACCCGGCTCCAGGGACTCTCAGGGCGACGCAGACAGCCGACGTGGTTGCACATTCTCTGACGCAACCAGTGTTGGCCATTGTCAAAGACAGGATACTGGACTGGATGGACCATTGGTCTGACCTAGAGCTGCCACAGGTAGCACATTTCAGGCACCCAAGAAGGTACCCAGTCCCCCATCAAGTGCCCAATGCCTGGAAATGCAGGTACTGGGGCATCCCAGGATTCCCTGGGACACCAATCCTGGCACCTGTGGCTCCCCAGGATGACTCACCTCACCGCCAGGCTGCTGCTCCTCCAGTCCTGCTCGCTGCTGCCTGTTCTTCTCCAGGCCACGGGCTGCTCAGCTGAGCTGGGGACTTCTCCATTTGGTTTTTTTGAAGGTGGGGGAGGAACGATGCCTCTTCCCACCTGCATGCCCACCTAACGGGTCTCCCATTGTCCCGAGGTTTGGCACAGAGACTGCACTTGTGGCCTTGATTGATGACCTACGCCGTGAATTAGATCAGGGCAGATCATCTATTTTGATCTTATTGGATCTATTGGCGGCGTTTGATACCGTTGATCATGAAATGTTGGTGACAAGGCTGTGGGACCAGGCCGGGGTGAGTGGGATTGTTCTTGAATGGTTCTGCTCATTCCTGGCAGGGAGAACTCAGCGAGTGGCCCTCGGGGAATATACGTCATCTCCCCGGAACCTCACGTGTGGAGTCCCGCAGGGTTCTATTCTGTCCCCTCTCTTGTTCAGTGTGTATATGCAACCCTTGGGGGAGGTCATGAGACGGTTCGGTGTGCGAGGTCATCAGTACATCGATGACACACAACTTTACCTCTCGTTTTCTGGAGATCCAGGCCTGGCAGTCTCGATGCTTGCCCGGTGCTTGACGGCTGTGGGGGATTGGATGAGGGTGAATCACCTGAGGCTGAACCCCGACAAGACGGAGGTGATGTTGGTGGGGAGGGTTGGGGGTGGTAGCTCCCATTATAGGTGGGATCTGCCCCCCTCTGGCTGCTCAGGTCCGCCTGGATTGTCAGGTGGAAGCTGTGGCGAGGGGAGCATTTCGCCAATTACATCTGGTGCAATGGCTGCGGCCATATGTCTCTGACTCGGACCTGGCAACCATCATCCATGCTTTCATTACCTCTCAACTGACACTGTAATGCACTCTACGGGGAGCTACCTTTGAAGACGGTCCGGAGGCTGCAGCTGGTGCAGAATGTGGCGGCCCGTCTCCTAATGGGGACAGGCCGCCGTGAGCACATTACACCTGTGCTCTGCTTTCTGCACTGGCTGCCTATAATCTTCCAGGCCCAATGCAAGGTGTTGGTGATGACCTATAAAGTCCTAAATGGCTTGGGGCCTGCTTATCTGCAAGACTGCCTCAGGCCCCAGATCATTTCGTGGCCCCTGCATTCGGTCGGGGGCGCCCAACTCAAGATCCCCCGGGAATCCTGGGTGGTAACGACGGGGAGGGTGTTCTCGGTGGCCAAACCCAGGCTGTGGAACTCCCTCCCGATGGAGGCCGGTTTATCCTCGAACCTCCCCTCTTTCCGAAGAACTTGTAAGACCTGGTTGTTCCATTGGGCCTTGGGGGGAGAGGGTGGGAAAGGAGTCTGCCTTTTTGTATCCTGCCTTTTAGTATTTTTGATAGTTTAATGTTTTAGTTTTAGTTTTATTTATGTGTTTTGATATGTTGTTCGCCACTCTGAGCTGCCAATGTGCAGGAGGATGCAGGGTATAATCATTTATAATAAATAAAATATAATAAATATCAGGGGTGCACACGGATCCTGCATGCACCCCCATTTTGAGTCCCCTGGGAATGGGGGGCCAATTAGGGGGTGCATGCAGGTGGGAAGAGGCCTCCTCACTCCCCCACCCCCCTCCATTCAGAAAAAGCTGAGAGAGGAAGTCCCCAGCTCAGCTGAGCAGCACATGTGCAGCAGCAGCAGTAGTGAGCAGCAAGCAGGGAGCAGAGACTGGACCAGAGGAGCAGCAACCTGGTGTTAAGGTGAGGTGCGGGGAGTCAGGTAACCTGTTGGGTGGCATTTGGGTACCAACTGGTGCCTGAACACAACCAGGGCAAGTTCGGCATTCCAGATTCAATGGTGTGCCCAACTTGCCGTATATCTGGTTGCAGGTCTAGTCTGAGCCAGTATGGCAGCTCTTAAATATAAGGCCTTGATACTTACATAAATCAGTTCTCATTTCATCCAGCAGAGACCACTGATCGTTTTGTTTGGAAATGTATTGGAATTGTAATAGCCAATGGCGAAACAATAAAAATAACTGACTGACTGACCACTGATCCTTTCTGAGATTAGGATGTTTTATTTAATTATTTGTTTTGATTTTTATCCCACCCTTCCTACACAGCATCTCCGAGTTCTTTTTAAAATAAAAATAGTCCTTCAAATCGCAGCATTGGCAAAGATATGTAATTGCTCACCACAGGTTTTTTTAAAAAATGTACTGCCTTGTCCAATTTTTGTTTTGTTTTGTTTTTTGCCTAAATCCACTGCTAGAGTTAAACACAGCTCATATAAAATAACAGCACCGTATTAAATACCCTATTCACTTCCACTGCTTTTGATACTTGGATTTACTTTAGCTGGAGCCCAAGACACCAAAATGAGGTGTAAAAAACATTTAATTTTTTAAGAACTTGGGTCCGCTGCTCAGCCAGAATTCTACTTAGGGCAAATATTTAATGTAAAACAAATACTCAGTTCTCAGTCTTGTAGAGAATCCACCTGTTCTGCAATATATTTATAAATGAAAAGGGAATTTTCTCTGTTACGTGAAGAACTTTCAATAGTGTTCTATTTCAGAAGGCAGTAAAAGTACTTCAGGAACTAAAACTAACATTACATCTTCATTTCAGAACCTGCAGTCAAAGTCTTGGCGAACTCTACAAACAGTGTCAGAAATACAGTGTGGTTCAGAGCTGCTCCACTTGATTCTTGTCCCCTTAAACATCTTCTCACTCACCTATGTCATCCTTGTGCTGTCTCTTTATCTCATCCTAATCTTTCATGAGCTCTCATCTGGCAGCGTAATCCTCTTTGCGGCTTGCACTAGTGCTTTGGAGCACTGGAGCCCAAGATATAGGATCGTTGTAGCAATTACTGTTTTGGTTTCATTTGTGTACCAGTTGTCCCCACTCCCCAATCCAATCCTGATAGGGGCCTCGAAGGCTATTTTTACACAAGGCTTGTTAATAGCACATTTCTAAATTCCTGGAGAAAGAAACTAACACAGGGGGTGGGGATTAAATGTTCCTCCCCGCTACCGGAAGTGAGTTGGGTGCCACTGAAAACAGCAGGCGCCACAAAGTAGCACAGGCTTGGAGATGTGGAATTGTAAAACCCCATTATGGAGGGTTTTACAATTCCACATCTCCAAGCCTGTGCTGGTTCGCAGCCCCCGCTATTTTCAATAGCATCTGGCTCGTTTCTGGGAACAGGGAGAAACGTCTAACCCACCCACCCTCCCCCCACGAGTTTCTATCTCCAAGAATTTAGAAATGCGAATTTAGAAACAAGCCTCGTGTAAAAATGGCCTTAGACAGAAGCTCTCAAATTGTGGATTGTGACCCCAAGTAGGGTCACACCTTTTACAGGATAGGCTCACAATCCCTGTTGATATTTGATAGACTTTGCATGTCATTTTTACACACACCTTGATGTTCTGGATTTTTCAATCTTCTGGGTTTACAAGTCCACAAGTAAATTCCGGAGGCATTTTTCTCCCCCCCACACACACACTGCCCTGAGGCAATTCCTGGATGCATTAACCTGAGGCAGCCTAAAGTAGCTGTAGCTGTAGATGTGAGGGGCTGCCATGGAAACCAAGTGACCACAGCTGCCTGGAGCAAAGCAGTTTACCAGGAGAAGGTTTTACACACAAAGGTTCTGGGAGAAGTTCTATGCAGAAGTTCAAAGAGTCAGATGTTTAAGATCTGGGTGAGTGATTTAGACAAG
Source organism: Sphenodon punctatus (assembly GCA_003113815.1). Classification (NCBI taxonomy): domain Eukaryota; kingdom Metazoa; phylum Chordata; class Lepidosauria; order Sphenodontia; family Sphenodontidae; genus Sphenodon; species Sphenodon punctatus. The sequence continues at coordinate 2,606,354 of QEPC01012145.1, forward strand.
CAGAAAGTTCAGGATGTAACAGCAAACAAGCAGGAGAAATGTGTGTGTAAAAAACCCATTGTTGTGGTCTGGGGTCACAGGATTATTAAGTCTCAAAATGAGGCCACACAGCCAAACTGTTTGGAAGCCACTGGTCTAAGTGCGATTATAAGACAAATAATAATCTACAGCTGTTTAAAAAACGTATTAAAACCATTATCCATCTGATTACAATATAGACTAACTAGAGCAGATGGTTGAAGACTTGACAAATACATTCTTTTTTATTGCAGCAGCTCTCTCTCCCCAGGACCTCACGGTTTGGAGGGGAGGATGATATTCCTTTGATGAAGGTGGTTTCTAAAAAGACTTCTTCTCCCACTCGTTTCTATTTTCTGCTCTACATACTCACTTTAATCTCTGATTAAGTTAATCTGTGATGCCAGAGAAGTTCATGAGGAGGATACCATCTATGTTGCCCTTTTGACCTTTCCTATATTTTCTTTCTCCTGACAACGTGACAGGGATAACTTGTTGTTCACAAATAAAGCGATTTCATATTCTTTCACAACCACTGCACTTACTATAAGGCAACTGTAATAATTGCCGGTTGATTATTCATTTCTCTCCGTGGTGATCTTACTGCTGCTAGGGAAGAACAAATTTGTAATACTTCAAGAATTTTGAAGGAGTGTAGTAAGAATTTAGAGTAGGCAGCTTACACCAGATGCACAAGTATACAACATAGATTTTAAAAATACCCTGTGAAAGAAATAAGCTTTGTGGACATTACTACAAAAATTACAAGTTGTATTTCTAAATTTTTGTTTAATTATTCTTCATATGCTCATGAACAACAGCAAATAGAACTGGCTGGAATAACCATTTATTTCCAGGAATTTGGAGAAAATCTGGGTAAACATCATCATAACATTGACAAGAGGAGGATGAATAGAACCAACAACTTTCTACAGGTATTTATTCAAATGTTTAAATGGTTGCAACTAACATTATTATTATTAATATGATTATTATTTACTGCTATCATCCCATATTGGGTGAGGCTTTGGGGGCTGCACTTAGCCACCCAACTGCACAGCACTATACCAGTGGCAGTTGGTGAACTTTTAGGCTGGTGGGCCAGTGGACTGGACCGCTTGGGGGCAGGGTCACTTAAAATTTGACACAATACATAACTACAGAATATACAATGAATTAAAAAAAAACCCACTGAATACATTTCTGCCTCTCTTCTCAGCAGAGAGTGCACCTCTGGGGATAGACTGCAAGTTCAACATCTGGATTTGGCATGCATCTAATCAGGAGACTCTCATGACGTCTTACCTGACAACTCGTTTGTCTTTTAGGTCTGAAATCATTTGGCTGCACAAGCAACACATGTAACTAAGCAGAAGAGAATATGTTTTGTCTTTCCTTCCATCTGCACACTCACACAGGGAATAGAGTCATTTTGAAACTGGGGGGTGAGAAGGATGGATTACTGCAAAAGAGAAAGGCAAGACAAGTTGTCTTCTGCTAAAATGTGTGTCTTGGGCTGTTTTCAAACAAGACGCTCCCACTCATGTCCATCCATGGGATATGTGTGGGAGCGTTCAGTTTGAATTCAAAGGTGCCTGGGTGCACACTCCCACAACCCATGCATCCCCACACATCTCCGCTCACCTCCCACTCACGGAGCAATCGGCAAAAAGGCAGGCTGCTCTGTGCATGGAGGTGGGTGTGCGCTCATCTGCCCCCTCCCCCCCCAGCTCCCACAGCAGCGCTCCACCGGCTGCACACAAACTGCCCCCTCCCCCGGCGGCAATCCATTTAAAAATGGCCTTGCTCTTGTGGCCAGACAATTTTGGTTCAAAAAGGCAAAGCTCTTCCTCACATCCAGCTGCAGGAGAGTCCCTGATCAGACACAAACCAAACCCACAGGCTGAATTTACAAGCTATCCCTAAACCCGCTCTCTCTGCTAACAAGAAGAGGGACAGAAATGCAGTGACAATGGTTCTGTGAAAATCTGACTGAAAACGATGCTGCTATTGCCCCACAGCCTTTCCCTTCCTCCCACCACTCCAAGACTCCTCATTTTGGAACGGCAATTTGCTGTTTGCCCAGATCTGACAAAGCAGCCCCTCTCCCATCTCCCAGCGACTGAACTTTCCTGAGATAGCAAGAAAGAGCCCACACAGAGCTACAGTCCCTGTCATAGGACTACCACCTGTTGGGCCATATATTACATGTTACCTGCTGGGTGGCTACAACAAAGCCCAGAGTTCAAGTCCTGCCCTTTTCAGAAATGCAAACACATTGACAGTGCAATCCTCTGACAAGATAATGCACATGTATGCTAGTAGTAGTCCCATTCACTTCTATGAGACTTATACTAATGTTCACTAGCACATCAGCTGTCTCACCTGAGACCTGCGCTCAGGGTGAAAAGAAAAGGGTTTTTTTATATGCAAAAACTCAGGAAATGTATTCTTACATATAAAATTAAAGGAAACAAAACTACCAAGAAATGTTTTAGACTAAGGTAGTGAAGCTTCATTTGATGGGTACTCCCAGTGAGAAACGTCTCCCTCCATTTAAAACTTCTCCACAACGTGAAGAAACGCTACAGGATAACAGCAAAGAGAAGCAGCAGTAAATAAAACCACATCCATACACAACTTGTCAAGCCGAAAGCTCACACACAGGCATATGAGTTTTTCACTTTAAAACAGAATGAGCAAATACTAGAGCCACAAAGCCTAGAGAAAAATCAAAGCAACACACACTGGCAGCATCTAAATCTGGATTTTCTTTTTAAAAATTCATTTAAATCCCCAAATGCTTTCTCTCATAGCAGCCACTAGATCCAACTTAACAAACAGCAAGAACAAATCTTTTACAAAACCACTAGGGTGCCCCATCTAGTATTAAAGATACAGGAGGGCAACGCTCAAAGTAATGAGTTAACACACAGGAAGGGAGGCAGCCAGAACCGGTTTTTGATCTGTGGAGTCCCCACTCTGCTGCCACCCCCATGGGCAGTGTTGGCAGCACTTCAAATGGGCAGCCTCCCGTCCATAGTTCATGAGCTTGCACCAACTGCCACAGATGGCATGAGCACAGTCCTCTTTCACCCCCACCCACAGGGGATCACCTGGCAGACGGGCAGACGCTCCAGCTGTCTCGCTGTCCCCTAGGGGACAGCAAGATTGCTGGGCTGTCAGGCGGTCCCCAGGGACAGTGCAATCATTCCCACTCCTCTTCCTCCCCTGCCCCAGCAGCTGTCAGTTGAGAGGGATGCATTAGCCACACCTCTATGGAGCTGGCAGCCCTGGAGTTGCGTGGGACCCTAACAAATAAGACCTGGTCCCCTGGTTGCCCATTGCCCAGGTTTGAGCTGGGTTAACCTGCATGGCATGCTCCCCCTTCCTGGGGATGACAGCATGTGGTGCTGCTCCGGATCAGCCCCGAAGCAAACATCTGGCAGCCACCGTTCAGACAGGCAAATAAATCTGGGGCCAAGAGGGGTCAATGGGGGGCAACACCTTGTCTGTTAGCACCCAGTGTTTGCCCTTCATGTGGGACCATACACCTTAGTGGCAAGAAAAATCCTACAATTACAGGTCTCAGAAACTAACCCTCCTTTCAAAAGCACTGATTAGACCTGGAATCTCCTGCAGTTGAGATTCAAGAAACAAAATTGCACTTTAAAAATACAAGCTTTGTGGGTGCAGTCTGAACACCCTCTCTATGTCCACTAGCAAGAAGCAAAGCACTATGCACATCAATACCCTCCCCTCTCTCTGCTCCTGTCCCTAGCCTCCTCGCAAACATTCTCCCACAAACCCATTGACTCACCTATGAAGGCTGCTGTAGTAAAGAGTCCTGTACCATATCTCCTCAGGGGAGTAGAAAGCAGGCGTCCTGCAACATGGCGACTCTAGGCTTGCCTCTGCTAGTGGCTGCCTGGAGTCAGTTCAGGTAGACACAAAACAAGTCCCACCCCTGTCAGCCATAGTAACTGTTGTAATTAACTAAGGGGTGATATGAGTCTTTCCCCCAAATTACCCTAATGGGCTGGATTCCTCCATAGGAACCCAGTAGGAGAGATTCTAGCCCCTCCTGTAACCCCACCCCTAAACTGAACAGAGCATGTGCTGTTTGGGCAGCCAGCATTTCACCCCAGACATGCTCAGTGAAGCTCAAGGCTGAGGCAGAACAGCTGCTGCTAGACTGCTCCCAGTCCAGCCCCTCCCTTACAGCTTCCTGTGCTGTAGTGAAGCACACTAGTGAATCTGCTTATGCAGATCTGTAGACTAGTTCCTTAGGCAGTTGCCTAGTTTGTATCTGCTGTTAGTGGTTCATTACTATGTTCTTCCTGGAATGTTGATGTTACACAGATTGCACTTGTAATGGAGTCTAGCGTGTGCCCGTCTCTAAGCTGGAGTCACCTATAACCAGGGCCCCGAGGGAAACGCGGGTCTGCGAATCGCAGATTTCCCGCGGAATTCCCCTCCCCCCGCGGAATCTCCTGCCCCGCTTACCCCAGCGCAGAATTTCCAGCCTGCGCTGCGGGGACGCGGGGCAGGAGATTCCATGAGGGGAGGGGAATGAAAAAACCCTCGGGGCTTCCCCTCCCCAGCCTCCCCAGTTGCCAGGGGGGGAGGCACCCCCTTTAGATAATTAATTAACTTACCAGGGACGGCAGCAGCAGCTGCTCCGTCCAGCGCGCTCGTACTTCCTGCTCGTACTTCCTGGCCCCTCCCGACGGGGCCTCTCAGGGCGACGCAGCCAGATGACGTCATCCGGCTGCGTCGCCCTGAGAGGCCCCGTCGGGAGGGGCCAGGAAGTACGAGCAGGAAAAGAGCGCGCTGGACGGAGCAGCTGCTGCTGCCATCCCTGGTAAGACAATTCCTTTTGGGTTTTTTTTGGGGGGGGGGGGGCAAGCACGCCCCAGCAGCTGGGGAGGGCAAGCCCCGGCAGCTGGGGAGGGGAGGCCCTGAGGGTTTACCAGTGCGGGGGGAGGAGGAGGCAAACCAAGCCCCCCCCCCCCATGGTAAATCGCGCCGAGGCGCAGAATTGGCCCCTGACTCCCGCGGAATTTTTAAAAAAATTCCGCGGAAGAATCGGGGCCCTGCCTATAACCAACAATACATTACACTTCCCTTCAGGAGCAGCTTTAGTGAGGCAGAGCCCATTTGGCTGCATGGAGGGACCTTCTCTGCACTATTCTGCACACGTGATTCTAGCTGTCTTCAAAGCAACAGCCTTTTGGCCCTGGGAATGACTGATTATTTATGTAATTAATTATTCTTATTTATTATAATTTTATTTATTAAATTTATATCCAGCCCTATCAGCATACAATAATATGCATAAACATAACCATGTTTATTTCAGAATACTCCATGGATAACTGGCCAGGTCTGTATCTTTTTTTTCTTTCTTTTTCTTTTTGATTTTATTTTCCATGTTTAACAAACATCAATACGATTGTCACTGTCACTTCTTGTAGTGTACATTACCTTTACATATATATTGATTGACTGTTATATTTCAACGCTGATAACAAAGAAAACAATAAACAATTTACCTATATTTGAAACCACAAATTTGCATCCATGTCCCTTTCACATCTTGGAAAACAGCCAATAAAATAACTGGAGAGTTGATTCCATTTAAACCAGAAATAGCTTTGTTGGGCCTGTTCCCAGGTGGAGTAAAGATCAAAGAATATCAGAGCTCGAAGATTTTATTTCTGGCAGCATTGAACATAATAGCCAAGCATTGGAAATCAGAAGAGGAACTGTCAGAAGGAGAATGGACTCAGAGATTATGGTATCTTTTCAGTATGGAAAAGCTACAAGCCAGGTCTGTATCTAAAAGAAAGGGATGCAGCCTTCTCACCAGATGGAATAGGAGAAAGATATGGCCAAGATCTGATGTTCCAGATGTAGCTCAGGATCCAAGCAAACTCCAAGGCTACAAACCTGAGTAACTGGGGGAGGCTGTACACCATCCCATCAATTAGACTGGCCCCTCAGGTCACAAGGCCAGCCAACCATCATCACTTCAGTCTTGTCTGGATTCAGCTTCAATAGGCTCATCCTTATCTAGTCCCCAATGGCAGCCAGGTGCTGAGTAAACACTGAGGCCACTTTTAAACGAGGCGCTTAGAAGCACCTCCTGAGCCCCGCGTTCAGAGGAAAGCTGTGTGGGGAGTGTTTACATGCTCCCTGTGCTACCAGAAGTGACATGCTACCCGTTCTCATCAGCGGCAGGAGACGCAGGGCTTTGAAGAGGTGTGTTCTGAAAGCCTGCAAAGTGAGGCTTTCAGAACGTGCCTCTTCAAAGCTCCACGTTTCCAGCCGCCTCTGCTGCCAAAAACGGGCAGCACGTCACTTCCGGTAGCTCAGGGAGTGTGTAAACACTCCCTGCGCGACTTTCCTCTGAACACGGGGCTCAGGAGGCGCTTCTAAGCACCTCGTTTAAAAGTGGCCTGAGACTACAGGACCTGGGTGGGATGAAAAAGATAAATAGATTTAGGTGTAATGAGCATGCCTCCTCATCATTCATGCTTTCATTACCTCAAAAATAGATTACTGTAAAGCACTTTATGTGGGGTTGCCCTTGACAACTGTTCGGAAGCTGCAGGTGGTGCAGAACACGGCAACTCGACGCCTTTCAGAGACAGGACACTGTGAGCACGTTACACCTGTGCTTTACACGCTACGCAGGCTTCCTATAGCTTTCCAGGCACAATTCAAGATGTTTGATTTTTCATTTAAATTTGAAGCCCAAAATGGCCCCCATATCTGAAAGAACGCCTTTTCTACCATGCTCCACTGCGACCCCTGCAGTTGGCCGGGATCCCTCTTGAGAGTACTACCTGCCAGTCTGATTTATACAACAAGGGCCCACAGAGAGGCGTTCTCGGTTGCTGATCCAGTATTGTGGGACTCCCTTCCCCTGGAGGTCCATCAGAGCCTGAGCCTATTCTGAAGGCAATGTAAAACTTTTCTTTTTCACAAAGTGTATGGCAGGCGGGGTTAGAGTTTATTTTATTTATCTATTTCAATGGTTTTACTACCCCAGCCCTCCTGACACAGGAAGTTCTGGGCGGCGCACAATCATAAATAACTAAAACAGTAATAAAGTTAAAAACAATATCACATTAAAAACCACTCGTAAAAGGAGGATAAAATACCCACACCCAAAAACCGACCTAAGCACCCTAACCCACTCCCCGCCATCACCCATCTCCCTCGCCAAATGCCTAGTGGAACAGCCAGGTCTTATAGATTCTTTGAAAAGAAGGGAGATCCGGGGCCAGCCAGGCCTCCACCAGAAGGGAGTTCCACAGCCCTGGTGTGGCCACCGAGAACACCTTCCCCTGTGTGGCCCCCTGGAAGACTCGGGTGACCCTGAGGAAGGCACCCCCGGATGACCCCAGAGTCGGGGGTGAGGCGGTCTCGCAGATAGGTAGGGTTTAGGGTTGAGGGTGGGCTTTTTAAGGATTTTTTCAGGGAATTTTATTGTATTCTTATTGTGTTTGGGGGATGTAAGCCATCCTGAGCCTTGGGGGAAGGGCGGGGTAGACATTCAAATAAATAAAATATTGATGACAGCACACCCAAAATCTACACACCATCTTACCCAGCTGCTTCAGATACACATTGAACAAGAGAGGAGACAAGATGGAACCCTGTGAGATTCCACAAGGGAGGGGTTTTTGAACAATCACCCATCCCCACTTGCTAGAACCTCCCCAACAGGAGTTGTCCCACAGACCCCTGCTAAGTCCCACAATCATGTCAGCAGCATCTAATGATCAACCATATCAAAGGCCACCGAAAGGTTTAACAGGATCAGCAGGGTACAATTTCCCCTGCCAATATCTAGGCCTAGCGGAAAGGCCACACAAGCACAATCTCAGTGCTATACCCTAGACAAAAGCCAGACTGACACAGGTCTAGAAATCCAATAGCATCAAGATATGCCTAAAGCTGCTGGGTGACCACCCAGTCAATAGCCTTCCCTAGAAAGGGGAGGTTAGAGACAGGGCAATAAATGGCCAAGGAGTCAGTGTCAAGCAATGTTTTTTGGATCAAGGGCCGGACAATTGCCATTTAAGGGTGTCCAGCACTCTTCTGTCCCAGAGGAAGACATTTATTATCCCTGCCAGAAAAAGCCCTAGTCCAGGGGTGGGGAACCTTTTCAAGGCCGGGAGCCGCACTGTCAGTTCCTGAACATGCCGGGGGACACACGTCAAAATCAATTTAAATCAATTAAAATTAGGCAAGACTAATTAGTCAAAATCAATTAACGAGTACACACAGACAGGACATGCACACAGTATTCAAAGCACACCCACCCACAGAATAGTCGAACAAACACACACATACGCACACACAGAATATTCAAACACACACTGAAACACACAGAATATTCAAACACTCAAACACACACACACACAATATTTAAACAAACATACATACTCTCAAATAAACTTACATACACACTGTTGCTGCTGCCACCAATGGGTGATTTCAGACGAGACGGGGCAGCATTTGCCCCGTCCCGGAATCACCCAAATGATTCCCCACTGGGATCACTCCGGCACATCCAACAGACGTGCCGGCTGATCCTGGCGGGGAATCGGGGAGGGGGCGGGGCCGTGCGGCACAACGTGCGGCCACACGGCCCTGCCCCCCCACGCTCCCCTGCCGCCCGCCCTCTGGGGAGATGGGCGGGCGCCACGGCCAATGCGGCCACAGTGCCCGCCCGATTTGACCACGGCCCGGAATCCCGCCGGGGATTCCGGGCCAGGGGTGCCGGCCAGATGTTACTTTTTGTTGATTCCCTCTGGAGATCTCTTTGACCACTCTTGCAGCGCTTGTCCGGCAGGGAGCCCCAGAAGCGTGGTTGAAATTGACCCCATGTGGGAATCGACCATGGTGAACATCTGATGGCCGCCTAACAGACTTTCAGGGTGCTTTGACCCCATGTGGGTATTGACCGTGGTTCAGTGTGATCTCGTCACGTCTTAAAATACTCAATGTTTCTGTTTGCAAATTTTCCTCAGGCATTTCCTGAATCTGCCATGCTAGGACTACATTTCCCAGCATGTCAGATTCAGAAAATGGCTGGACCTGGCGTGCGTGGAGGGACATTTGCAAGTAGTAACAGGTTGTGGCAGCATCACAAGCTGCAGGGCAGCGCAGGTGATAGGCGCTGCAAGGCAGGGTGAGTGGGGCATTAAGGAAGGTGCTGGTGGGTGGAGGGGGCAGTGGTAGTTCCTCTCCCTCCTCCGTGGCTCCACCCCCTGCCAGATCGCTGAGGGCAATTCTTCCTATTCAGTAGAGCACCGATGACTGGACCTTGGAGCAGCAACCCCACCCCCCACCCCCCAAGAAATTCAGGTGTTCTCTCTCGTGCCTTTTGTGTCCCAGGGAGTCGATCGTTAAGCCCTTGTCTCATCCTTAACTACCATCCAGCCACTGTTGTTTACTCTTTCCCCCTGTGTCAAAAGTATCTTATGCATCTCCAATAGCCCTTTTTGTGATGGAAGTAGAAGTTTTGGTTCTTCCCCTCATCAGTCCATTGTACACCACATACGGCACAGCTTAGTCTCTCAAATCCTTTGTCCAGTACCCTATAACTGCTCCTGATTTTCCCCTCAACTTCTGAGAAATCTTGGAACGCAGATACGTGCAGTTCGCTCTGCACGTGTCTGTGCTAAGGGGTCTCCCAGACTTCGGTCTGCCCCTCTCTTTTTCTTCCACCCATAACTGTGCTGGATCCTGGACTACTGATCCCTTGTGCAATCAGCTAGGAGAGGTAAACTACAGGTCCAGACTCTCTCTCTCTCTTCTTCTCTTTCTCTCTCCCTTGCTGTGCCTTCACCGGACCCCCCACCCCTCCATTTTACTTTCACTTTCCCCGTAGCCGCTTATGTTTTCCTTTTTTGTATCCCGCCAGCCAAACCGGGGCTGTGTTTCAGCATTAGCTTGTGTGTGTGTGTATGTGTACCTTATTTTTGCCTTCATACTTCTGTTTTTATACAACAGTAAACCTGTTTTAGTTTTATTGAACCTTTCTCTCTCTCTCTCCTTACAATTTGGGGAGGGTAACATAAACTGATTGTAGCGTGTGTTGTTCCTCAGATTGATCCCTGGGACACGTGGTGACCTCTAATTTGACTAATTTGACTAATTCCCCTAAATTAAAGAAACGAGTGGATATTCAGGTACTGAACACCACCACCCCCAATAATCTCACGTGGACTGAGGTCTCCCATTAACAGATTGGTGGAGAATGCGGGCAATCACGTGGTAATCCACTCAGAACACAGGTGGAAAATCCACAGAGGCGCACATAGCTACAGCCAGCCGAAACTCCAAAACTCTATCTCTTTCCTATCTCTATGCCCTCTTGTGCCTTCTCCTTTCCTCTTTGGACCTGTGGATTCAAGAGTTTGGGGAGTGGGTTGTTGGCAAAATATTGTGGGAGTGGGGTTGTTGTGATCTTGGGACTGTATAAAGTGGTCCAGGGATTGTTAGAGATTTGGATCTTGGGAGTGCTAGAGGCAGTCCAGGGATCTATGGAATTGTTGGTCCTGAACTTATAGAGACAATTTTGGGCATTTAAGACTTGGAATTGCTAGAGGCAGTCCAGGGGTCTGTTAAATGGTTGGTCTTGAACCTGTAGTGTCAGGTTTGAGGCATTTAGAGAGTTTGGTCTTGAGGTTTGCATTGGCAGCTCTGAAATTTGGAAGCCTTGAACCTGTAGTGTCAGATTTGGGGCATTTTGAGAAGTTTTAATCTTGGGACTGTAAGGACAGTCTTGGGGTTGTGGATCTTGAACTGAGATGTCAGTTTTGGGGTCCTTAAAAAAGTATTGTCTTAGGGCTGTGTGGGCAATCTTGGGACTGGTAATCTTGGAGCTGAGGTTATAGTTCTGAGATTTTTAGAGAAATTAATCTTGAAGCTGTAAGAGAGTAAGACAGCTTTGGAATTTATAGTTTAGTGGATTCTGGGACTGTAAGAAAAAGGCAGCGCTGGGATTGTGGTAGTGGGTTTTGGAGTGGTGAAAGATAGGAGAGGGAAATACACACGGTTGGTTTATAGAATGGCAGCTAGCACGAGCGAGGTAGACACAATGCTGAGAAAGGAGGGAGGAGGGTCAAAATTAGAAAAGTGGGCAGCAAAAAAGGGAAAGTGCCCATGGGAGCCCAGGAGTTTTAAGAGTGAGGACCCGGTGGCTTCGGTATGTGACGCCTATGTGAGTTATTGCAAAAAGTTCAAGACAAGAGACACTAAAAAAGACACGTGCGCAGCCTGGGTGCTGTGGTATGTGTGTTGTAATATGAAGGAAATGTTAAAGGAAATAAGACAGCAATATGAGAAGGAGGGAGAGAAAGTTAAGAGATTGGAGGCAAAATGTGCAGAATTAGAAAGAGACAAATGTAACTCGGTAGTAGAAAAATGGAATTTGACTGCTTTTCTAGGAAAGGCTCAGGAAGACGGTAAGGGGGCGGTGGCTAGGGCTGAGGAAGCTGAAAAGGAGTTAGAGGGATTGCGGACTCAGTTAGAACAAGCCCGGTCAGCAGCACGCTTCCTGGCAGATCAGAACAGAACCGCCAAGGCCGCAGTTAGCCATGAGGTATGTGAAACAACAATTCGGAAACTATGGGGGGAGCTGGATCTGCACAAAGGCCTAGTGGCCTTCGTGCGGGTTGAAGATTTCCCAGAGGCAGAGACCAATTCTTTGCCCGAATGGAATCCCAAATTGCCCCCAGATGCCACCCCTGAGGCCCCTTACAACCCTGCATGGCAAACGCCGGAGCCTTGGCCCTAATAGTGAGCTGGGATGTTGAGCGTACGGGGGAAGAGGGTGTGTGACTCACGAGGAAGTGAGGGAAATGGTTTGGTGGTCCCCCACCCAGGCAAAAGCTGTAGCAGAGCAGTTGGGTCCGCTGAATCACGATTCAGTGGTGTCATGGATGGCCAGGATTTGGCAAATGTATCCCACAGCCGATGGGGTAGATTTGACACAGCTGGCACGAGCTAGCACGTCCCTTGCGGATGCGCAAGTTTTAGAAGCTGGGCTCAGCATGGCTGATCTCCATGGCGCCAACTGTAGCGAATGGATGAAAGCGGTATTGAGGGTTATACTTCCAGGGCAAAACCCCCACAGATTGTTCCTTCTAGAAACTCAAGCCCCTGGGGAACAGCCTGAGTCCTACTTAGTAAGGAAAAAGCTTTGGGGAGCCCTAGCAGAGGTTGTGGTACCTGTACAAAGAAATGGGAGGCCGGTAATGCAGTATGATAACCGGGAGTTCATAGAGGTGGTACATGCCGGGCTGGCCTGCCCAACTAGGATGGCATAGGGAGGATAGATCTGACACAGATCACCTGGGATAAGCTGTGTATAGGCATCCAACAAGTGGCTGGTTTTATGAGGGAGATGGGGGAAGGTAAGTGGCCCACTCGAAAGCAACAGATAGTGCCAGTAGAGGCCAGTACACGCTGTTAACAGCCCCCACTCTTCAGTTCCCTCAGGGCATACCATGAACTCCACGCCTAGAAACAACCCCTGGAATGTTCAGGGTCCTGTAGGGTTCCCCAGGAGCCCTCCTCCATGGCCAGGTCTCCAGGACAGGGTTTGGAGTGAGATGATGACATTCACCAACCTGTTTTGGGGAATGTACTTCACTCACCTCTCCATGTGGCTCCCACACTATGCCCTAACCAGCAGCAGTGTTCCCTGGCCCCAGCAAGCACAATGTAGCCTGAGGTATCTTCCCCCTCCCCCGCCCCAATTTCGTGTGCTTGTTTGTTTTGTTGATGGTTTTTGAATGATAGAGATCATGTGAGTGATGCTATGTGGGCCAACTTGATTTGTGTGTGCTTGACTGTGGGATGTACGAGTGTAAACTGTGAGCGCATGTGCAGGTGTGATGGATGTTTTGTATGAGGCGTGCGTGTGTATAAGTCCCCATGCACACATGTGGAGGGGCTCCTTGTGGGTGTGCCTGTGGGACTGCAGAGGTAGGTGTGTGTGTGCTTGAGCTTGAGCTTGAGCTTGAGGAGGGATGGGCAGAGTTGCTGATGCCCTGATGGTATGTATGGGATGGCAGCTTGATATTGGTTGGCATAAGCTTCCAATTTTTGATATGGTTGCTTGTGTGTCCATTGAGAAGCTGCAGCCATTTGGGACATGACGGGAGGGGTGGAGACAAACTCCCCTCAACCTTTTCTCTTTCAGCTATTTCCCTTCCCTTAAATCACCCCAGAGTCCATACCCCGTCCTAGCTCCATAGGGCAGTGAAGCAACCACTGTTCTTTGGGGAAAGGGGTCTCCTTGCCCCACCCCCTGTCTTGCTTCTCCCCTGGTTCTGGAACCCTCACCTCCAGGAGAGCCCCCACCCCTAGTTTCTTTTTGTCTCAACAGAAAGCCAAAATGCAAGTGGCTGTACCAAAAGGTAGGCGATTGGAGCAATGAGCGAAACCTGTGGATCTCCCAGCAAGCCAGCCCCCAGAACCGGTTAGCTCTTCCATCCCCTCTCAGTCGATGGACTATTAGCCTCAGAGAATCACTGGTATCCCAGATTTGCACGGCAGCCATGAATAGGAGGGGAAGATCCAGAAGACCAAAGAGAGCAGAAGTACCCCCACTTGACTCAACAGCTGGTCCCCGTTCCGAAGAATAAAAACATCCCCTCGCCTCCTGTTTTGAAGCAGCCCTTCACCAGAAGTGCCAACACAAAATACTTGGGAACTAGTGACTTTGTGAAAATGACCCGCCGCCTGGAATTTTGTACATAGCAGTGAAAAAGTGACAAGCTTTTGCACTCCCAGCCAAAGGAACTCTTTGTCTTAAGTTGTTTCAGCCCTCATGAACAGCTGAAACCTGTGGATTATTTTGCTGAATAGGATATACCTGAGTGGAATTGTCCCACTGAACGGAGCTCCTTTTTACAGGTACAAACTGGTAATTTGGCTCAGCCCTTATGGCCACGGGGTATCAATGGGGCAGGGGAGGGGGGTGAATTATAATTTGGAAATTGGGACCTAAAACTAGAGAGAGATCCACCCTTTCAAGCATGCAGAATCTCTCAAGGAAATTCAAACCAGGGCCATAGGCTCGCATGTACTTAAACTAGTTCAACCTGTGGCAATACTTTTTATTAGTGGTGGGACCCCGGGCCCATTACCGGCTACCGGATTTACCGGTTACCGGTTCTAGGAAAACCGGATTCCCGGATTAAATCCGGTATACCGGTACCGGATTTAATTCATTGGTTTCAATGGGGCGCTGTGTCCCCATTGAAACCAATGAAATATCCCTCCCCCTCCC